>LPNX010248326.1:348964-531022 GCA_001517045.1 Pseudotsuga menziesii
TTGCTAGCTTAAATGTTGAAAAACTAACAAATCATTGATCAAAATCCCATACTGATTCATTCAGATATTTCTTGATCTCTTTTAATTATGTGATATACGATGGCTCAGATTTTGGTTTTCTGAATTCTTCAATCAATCTACTTCTAATTTCTATGAGAGACTTGTGTTTCTTCCCTATTGGAACCTGTACGAACTTCATGTACCAATCTAATGCACGACCTCAAAAATTTGTCTCCAACTGACCCTTCTTAATATCTTCATCTTGGACTTGTTTCACAGTCCATGCCACTTCATAAAGAAACCAATATTGTTCAGGATCCTCAGTCCCATTCCCTTGGAACAAAGGTAATTTCACATTGTCTCCCACCATCTTGGGACTTCTTCCTATGTTTGATGTTCCGCTACTGTTACTGTGTTGATGACACACTGAGAAGTCTTGTGATGATCTAGTGTTTCTTTCTGAATGTGGCGTAGTGTACAGAGTTGTAGGTACATTTTTTCTATGGGTTGGTCCTTCCTTGGGCTCGGGCATAGCATGGTCATCTCCTTTGTCATTGTAGGGTCTCTTAGTCCCTTGTGATCTTCTATCATAGCTTCTTGTCTCGGTCATAGCAGGACTCTTCTCAGTCCTTTTCCTCTTCTCTTGCCCAAAGCTTTCCCCACTTTGCAGAAGACCACACTCTTCCTTGACTTCCCTTATAGTTTCATTGTAATTCCCATCCATCTACCCCATATCATTCCATCCAACCCTCGTATTCGTAGTACCTATAACCTTCGCACACTAGGACTCTACTCGTCAGAATTCATTTTTAGTATGCCCTTTTCACATTTAAGCATATTAATCCACAATTGCAAAGATAATATAAATCGACCTCTTGGTCCTTTGAAGAATTCCCTTTCTGCATCGATATAGGACTTGACTCTGTCGAGTGAAAACTTAGTAATATATCCTTCCAAGATGATTTTTATCCACACTTAGATGACCCTCGATGATCTGTTGTCTACTTCCTTCAGTTGTTGGATCAACTCTGGGGTCTAGCAAGTAGGTTTCCCTCAAAAAATTTCCTTCCAATAGGTTAGCTGTGCCAACCACTCAAACAAGATAATCAGAAATGTGACAAAGAAATATTTGTGGATATCAGAATAAATATGCCTTCCCAACCACTCTTCTATTGTTAGCCTAGAACTCTGATTTTCTTTTAATGCAAATTCTCGCTCCTTATCAAACCAACCCTGAATCTCCGGTCTTGTTGGATGCCACAACATATCCTCCTTTTCCTTGCACTATGGTCCCGGAAATGAAACCTTTTTTTGACACAGATATGTCGAAAGGGGTTAACACTCTGTCGAAACCCCTAAAGACTGCAATCTCCCTGAGCACTGGCCCAGACATGTTTTACCCTATCCAAGAACACCTGCGAGTAAAATGAAGTCTCACCCAAGATGTGCCCGAGATGTTCAAGGGAGAGCTACAGGAACCACATTTCTATAGTAAGGAGAAGGATTTCCGTGCCTATTATCTATCTGTCGTAGTACTAACCAAAGATTCGGGAAAGGGTTTTAACATTAATCATTTATATTCGGTCGCATCAAGATCCATTCACATTATATCGCATTATTGTATTCACTTTCAAACATATCAACAATTATAGAACCATTTAGTATGCAACGACATCGCATCACTCAAGAATATGAACCATACAATAGTTAATCATTCATATCGCATTATTAGAACCACAAAATCAACAAAACACAAGACAAATAGTTTCCAATATCATCCCCACATGTCATATTACTTTCACACATCAAAACAAGTTCCCAAAATACATTCTTAGGTTCACAAGATAGAACTGAAACAGAAGACACATAGATTGATCTTCCATGGATGTTCAAAAGATAATCTAAGACAAAATCCACAAGACGATAATGATGATGAGGATTCCGTCCTACTACATTTATAAATCTATATATAGGCTTGAGTCTTTACAAAATGGTCCACTTGTAACTACTTTCTAACTAACTTGGACCAACAAGTACAAAACTATGACCAAATCGACTCTGGTCGACTTCTTCGCCTTGCGCACTATTTCGGACTTTCGCACCACGTGCATCCAAACCGCCTACTAACGGAATGGAAAGTGGTTGTAGGAGACCTGCAGTCTTAATTGTTTGCACTTTATTTTGTTGGAAAACCAAACATTCTGTCACAAATTTTTGAACATTAGTTTAATACCATCCCAAAAAAAATATTTCTTTACTCTCTGGTAGGTTTTTAAGAAACTTGAGTGCCCTCCTATCGGTGATGAGTGGAATTCAAAAAGTACATTTTTCTTGAGCTAGGAACTCTTACCAAGATATAGGCGATCCTTGTACCATAGCAAGTCATCTTTCCACCTAAATGTATTAGAGGCACTAGGATCTTGCTGCATATTTTGAATGGATGTCCATATTTCTTCGTCACTTTTCCATTCATCCCTTACTTTGGCTATCCAATCTGGTTGGATGATTGAGATAACATAGAGTAATGCTTCAACATCCTCATCTTTCCTGGAGAGTGCATCTGCGACAACATTTTGCTTCCCCTTTTTGTATATGATTTCAAAGTCATATCCCAACATCTTTGTTACCCATTTTTGTTTCTCTTCCGAAGATACCCTTTGTTCCAATAATTATTTAAGGTGAGCATGATCAATTTTAACCTTTAAATGTCTCCCTATAAGGTAGGGGCGCCATTGCTTCAAGGAATGTAGTATTTCCAACAATTACTTCTCATAAATGGTGTTTTTTTAAGTTCTTTCCCTTGATTGGATGACTTGTGAAGGCAAGAGGGTGTCCTTCTTTCATTAGTAAAACTCTAATTCAATTTCCTGGAGCATCACATTCCACAATAAAGGTTTTTGTGAAGTCTGGTGTCGCAAAAACATGATCTTTACACATTTTCTCTTTGAGTTGTTGAAAATATTGAGTTTCCTTTGTAGTCCAAGAAAATGCATCTTTATTTAGTAATGTTGTTAGAGGATTTGTTATCTTCCATAATTCCGAACAAAGTTGCATTAGTACCCTATCAAACCTAAGATTCCTCAAATATTCTTTAGGGTTTTGGGAATCAGCCAGTCCATCATGGATTTAATTTTGTTAGGGTATACCAGCTTGACACCTTTATGAGATACAGTATGACCTAACTACTCTACCTCCTTTATCCCAAAGAAACCTTTTGAGCATTTTGCATACAATCCTTTCTCCTTTAGTAGTTGTAGTACCCTATCAACATTTTGAATATGTTCTTCCCAAGACTTTCTATAGATTAGTATATCATCAAAGAATACCAACACAAATTTTATAAGTAAAGGCTTGAAAATAGAATACATCAAACCTTGAAATGTGGAAGGCACATTTGTGAGACCAAATGGAATGACCAAAAAATCATAGTGACCTTAATGAGTTGTGAATGTTGTTTTGGGGATTTCTTCATCCTTCATTTGAATCTGATGATACCCAAAATGAAGATCCAACTTTGTGAAGACAACTGCTCCATGTAATTCGTCTAACATGTCATCAATGATGGGAATCAGAAACTTATCTTTAATGGTGATCTTTTTGAGCTCTCTATAATCAGGACACATACGCCATGATCCATATATATTGGGTACCATTACCATTGGTTCATAGTAAATTACCACTGGTTCATAGTAAGAACTTCGACTAGGCCTAATTATTCCATCCTCTAACATTTCAGCAACCATACGCTCAATTTCACTCTTTTGGATGTAGGCATATCGGTAAGGTCTGATGTTAGGAGGAACACTTCCTAGAATTAAGTGTATAGGATGATCAAAGTCTCGAATAGGTGGAAGACCTTTGGGAATATCTTCAAATACCTTGGAATGATTATTAATGACCCTTTGGAGATCTAGGGAGATATGGAACTTTTAGTTTTGAACATCTAATGAGCATAATTTTGAAACTACACCTTGATGTCCCCTTTTCAACAACTTTTCCATACCATTAGAGGTCATCACCTTGCTTTGTTTTCCTATGATACCATTTAACTCATATCCGTTTCCTTCCAATGAAAATTTCATGAAATTTTTTTGAAAAATAAAATCCAATGTTCCCAATGATTGCAACCATTGGACACCTAAGACAACATAAGCCCCACCCATTGGGATAGAAATAATTGCACTATTCAATACATATTCCCCCATAGAAATATTGATATTATGTCATTTCCCTGATCAATTTATAGTTCCTCCATTTGCAATCATAACTTGAAACTATGGTTCTGGATATACAAAGAAATTAAGAACATTGGCTAATAACATTGAATGAAATTATGAGTACTACCGAAATCAATTAACACTGTGACCTTCTTCTTTTTTTATGTATCCTTCAATATTGATAGTTTGACGAATGCTAATTTCAGCCAATGCATGACAACATATGGTGGTAGTAATTTCTTCTGAAGTGTCCTCTTTTATTTCTTCTAAAGTCTCTTCTTATTGATATGCTTCCTCTTCTTTTGGTTCTTCCTCTTCACAATCTATGTAGAATAATTTCTTCTCCCTGCACATATGTCCCTTACTATACTTGATGTCACAATTATAACATAATCCTTTTTCTCTTCTTTCATCTAGTTGTTGGGGTTTCAACCTTTGTGGTGGTTTAGAAGAAGGAACATTATTTTCTATGTATGTGTTGGAGAAGTCCTTTCTGGTAGTCATTGCAATATTTTTAATTTCAACCTTCCTTGCCATCATGAAATCCTTGTCTATAGATTATGGTTCAAATATACACACCTCATGTTGAATGTTATCTTTCAAGGTTCCAATAAAGATATCTAACAAATTATCTTCTGAAATATTCTTCACTATAATACTTAGCTGCTAAAATTGCTTGGTGTTCTCTGTAGCTAGACCTTTTTGCTTGAGATTTACCAACTAGATAAATAATGTGTTTCTATTTATATCCCCATAATGTGCAATCAATTCTTTTGTGAATATAGACCAAGATATAATATATTCCTTTTTACGGTCACAAAGCCATTGGTACCATACAAATTGATAAGGTTCTAAATATAAGGATGTAATGGTTATCGTTTGCAAAGTGGGCACCTGGTTTAGATCAAAGAATTGCTCCATATACAATATTCATGTTACTATATCCTTTCCATCATACTTTCTCATGTAAATATTGGGGATAAAGTAGTTCTTTGGACCTTAATTGAACCCATGATGTTGTAGTGAATCATCAAATTTTGATGACTCCAACTTCCTACTCTCCAATGTTTTTCAATTTTCTCCATCGTGACTAGGATAAGTCCTATTTTTCCTCCTTATCCTCTTCTTGAGTAGATACATGAGGAATAAAGCTATTTTTTATATCCTTCATCAATTCCTTCAAGTCTTGAAGATCTTCTTTTCTAGCCCTCCCTTTGTGATCATCTTTACTAGCCATCCTTTTGAGATTCTCTTTACTAGACATCCCTTTGATACCCTCTTTACTAGCCATATTATTTTCCAATTTAACTAAGCCATCCATTTTCACATTTCCTTTAATCATATCTTCCAACTTGGACACTCTAAAAGATATGTATTCCATTTCATCATATGCCGAGGATGAATCCTATCGGGGTTTGAGTTGAGTGCGATTCTTTTCAGTTACTTTTTATGGAGTTTTGAACAATAAATATATATCACACCTTAGTCTTTACCACAAATAGATCCTTCTACTCGAATCTATTCAAATGAAAAATGACGTACCTTTTCCAACCCTGATTAGAAGACCGTTTTATGTATGACTTTAACTAAGATCAAATTTGAATTTCGACTCCTATGGGTCTAAAAATTTGGCATGTGGTACCTTCATGTGTCCTCTTTCCAATGACTTAGTTTTGACCCAATTTGGATGTTCTAGAAAACCATTATTGCAAATATCCCAAGTATTCTTATTTTTGTCCTATCCATAAGAGAAAACTTTTATGGTATGCCACATGTCCAATATTTTTTTTTCTGTAGATGAAACTTCTACCACATATACCATGGTCCATATTCTTTGAGATGCAACTAGTATCACTCAATTTGGATCTCGGATACCTCATATATGACCTTTTACCTATAACACCTATTTTAGACTAGGTTTTGGACTAGTAAAAAAACCCTAGATTCCTCCTCAATTATCTCCGAAATTGTAATGTATCAAGATCTGAATTTCGTACCGGAGCTAGTTCGTATTTTAGAAGTGTTTTTTAACCTCAATATCTGAATCCTTGTAGAAAATAAGTTGTAGTGAACATTTCAATATGACTCGTTTTGCAGAAGCCAGTCCCGAGGAAAGAGCTATGATACCAAATGTTATGCAACCAAGTACTAGAAATAGCATAAAAAGAGCAAAAATAGATAAGAAGAGAGTAATCCAAGCCTTAATAATGAATAATTGAGATAAATAAAAATACTCTTCGAGGGAGGAACCACCTTACACAATGTACTAAGTACATAAGATAAGATAAGATACAATGATGACTAAAATGAGAATATTTTCTTCGTATATATAGGAGACAAAGGTGTACAATAAAAACTAATAGACCCACTAATATACCCAATCCAAGATAAATAATATGTAATGCACCACAATATAGGGGGTAATTCGCAACACTATATGGGGTAAAGCGTCATCATTAAGGTCTTAACATATGGCTTTAATATTTTTTGGATCCATTGCAATTCCTTCTTTTGAGATAACATGACCCAAATATTGTACCTTTCTTTGATAAAATCCACACTTGCTTAACTTTTCATACAATTGTTGATATCTAACAACTTGTAGCACCATTCTTAGATGTTCCTTATGCTCTTCTTCATTCCTTGAATAAACAAGAATGTCATCCATAAGCACTAACACAAACTTGTCCAAGTACTTGCCAAAAATATTATTCATGACGCACATGAATATGGTGGGTGCATTAGTAACACCAAATGCCACTATCATGAATGCATAATGGCTATATATTGTCTGGAAAGATGTCTTGTGAATGTATTCTTCCTTTATCCTCACTCAATGATAATAAAACCTCAATTCAATTTTTGAAAACACTTTGGACTCCTTCATTTGATCAAACAAGTCATCAATTATGGGAAATGGGTACTTATTCTTGATTGTCAATTTATTTAGCTTCATGTAATCAATACATGGCCTTAAGTTCCCATCCTTCTTCTTGACAAATAACATCGGTTCTCTCCAAGGAGGAACAATCGGTCTTATATACTTTTTTTTCATTAATTCTTGTAGTTGCATCTTTAACTCTACCAATTATGGCGTGCTCATTCTATAAGGAGCTTTGGAAACTGCCACTGTCCCCAGAACAAGGTCGATTGTAAAACCAACGTCTCTTTTTGGTGGCAGCCCTGACACTTCATTTGGAAACACATCTTTGAACTCTTGCAACAATTGACAATCTTCTATATTTGGGCTTTTGTCCTCTAGTGAATTTGATATCTTACCTGCATATAATTGAAATCCCTTGTTGTAAATTTTTTTTAATTGTAAGGCTGAAATATGCCTTATCGAAACTTTCTTCAGAATTCCTCTTACCAATCTTGGCGATCCTTCTTCATTGATGCATTTAATAAATTTTCCATAATAGTCTACATTGGATTTATGCTTGTCCAACCAATCCATACCAATAAGGGAATCATAGGAGCCTAATGGTAGTACATTTAAATGTACTTTAGTGAGGCGTCCATTCAACACTATGGGGCATTCCATCACCACTTCACTCACTTTTATTTTTTGTCCATGTGGCTAGAGGAACTAACCACAATTTATTATGCTTTTCCTTTCCAAGAGAAAAATTGTCAACCACTCTTGGAGAAACATAACTATGACTAGAACTCGGATCAATCAAAACAAAAATAGATTGCTTAGCAATATTACCTTCAATTTCCACTCCTATTGATTTATGGTATGCTTGATGGTTATCCAACACTGCATAAATTTGTGGGTTTTTTCTTTCCATATCTTCCACTGTAATGGTTGCTTCTAAGTTTTGCAAGACTTGAGGGTTCTCTTTTCAATGTGGAAAATATTTGATCATGTGGTTCTCCCCGCATCACTAATAATAAAGTGGTCTTTTTGACCCTTTATATGTTGCTATTGATGGCTTAACCCCACTTCGTGATTGCTGGCCTTGTTGGAAATTTCTTCATTGATTTTTAAATGGAGGCTTAAATCCACTTCTCCTTTGGTCAAATATTCCTTTTGGATTTCCTTTCAATGTTGGATGAACCTCTGATTTTCCCTTAATATGCTCATAACAATGCATTTCCATTCTAATGGATTCAACAAGAGTTGGTGGGTTAACAAACTCAATCCTATCTCTCAAATTTTGAGGCAGACTTCCAAGGAACCAATGGATTTTTACTCTTTCATCTTTGATGTAATCCACATACCTGAACAATTCCAAGAATTTATGGACATGTTCTTCCATATATTTCTGTCTCAATTTTAGTTCATTGAACTCCTTCCTCTTGTTATCATAATACCATGTAGATAGATATTTTTCCTTCTTTATTTCTTAAATCGCTCCCATATGAGCCTTCTTTCCTTGATTCCTTTTACTTACATGAGGTGCTCTCACCAAATTAAAGCTCAACCATTTAGATTATAAATAGGGATTCTAAAATTTTCATTTCCTCAGTAATCATGAATTCAAAATTATTTCTTCATTCCAAGAATCCATACTTCTGCATCCTGGCTTGTCTTACTCTCTCCATCAAATGTGGGAGGCCTTTTTTTTCTAAATTCTCCTTGTGGAATCCTTTTAAAATTCCTTTCTTCTTCCCAATTTTATTAAGAGAATGTTTTGGGATGTTTTGAGAACCTCAGGAATCATATGACCTGCAGGAAGAAGATCTTGACAAAGATACATTATGTTCTCTCCCCATAGAACAATTTCTTGGACTTGGAGTCCTCTTTCTAATCGAATTCTAGAGAAACTCTCTGCACTTCTTCTTTATTGATCAATATTGTTTGAATTGTATCCAAGATTATTTCTCTATTAAATATCAATGATGCATTGAAGGATGAAATCATTAATATGGTTTTTCTCTTCTTGAACCTTCATCAACCTCTCATTAAAACTTCTCATTGTTTCAACCAAATTATGAGGAGTTATTTTCTCCCTCGCCCATTTGATTCAGTATCAACATTAGAGAAAATTTCAACTCAAAATGGGCCTTTCAACCCTAATTCAAATTCCATGTCATCATGTGTTAGCCAATGAAATTGCTTTAAATTTGAAATANACAGGTATCATAAAAAACTTATTTTTTATTCGTATTTTTTACATATCTTCCTATATTTTTACTCAATTTTGATTGGGAGAGCTCGTGGATGCGGAGTTAAATTCTGCATCCAACCAGTACCCACTCTGCATACTTTTGACGGACCCCGCTACCCAAAAAGCAAGAAATACCTTAAAAATGTGATGAATCCCTCAAAAGTATGTAGAGTGGGTACTCGTTGGATGCAGACTTAAATTCTACATCCAACAAGCTCTCCTGATCGAAATTTGAGTAAAAATACAGGGAGATATGTTGAAAATAAGAACAAAAATAGTAGTTTTTTTCTTTTCGTCCTCCAAAATTAATAAATATTATTTTATTATTTTAACTATTATTTTATTATTTTTCTTAGGAGGCCCATTTTGAGTTGAAATTTCCTCTTGCATATTTTCTCCTGATAAACCCTCATAATTTTCATAAGGGTCCTAAGCATCATTCATGGTTACCATTTTTTATGGAGATCATTTCCATCTGTCTATTTCCCTCTGTTGCAATTGTTCAAACATTGTCATATCCAAGCATTGTGCATCATAGAGATATTTATTATACATATTAAAAATCCATGCAATGAAACATAAATCATTAGGTTTTAATAGAATTAGTTCCACAGAATAATTCACAGGATTTTTTTTTTGGAAACTACCCTTAATTGACAATGTTTTTGTCAAAACAAGGTTATAGAAACTTTATGTTCCAATATCTGAGACATATGAATTCTTCAACCATATTCTGACTATGCACCACTATCCCCCTGGATTATATTTCCAACACCTACTTCCATCCTCCATTCCGTTCTTGGACCTAAAAGTTACAGTCTCCCAAATATGTTGATTTCGCCCAATTCTACACTTTTTCCACTAGTGCAATTAGCCTTAGAGGCCGACTTCGGCTGCTTGTAGAAGTAAATTTAGAGAGAAATGGGAAAAAATTTGTACTGAGAGAAGTTATTTTGTACAACAAGGATCACTCATCATCTTTCATATCTCTGATCTGATCTTCTAGTCACTCGCTATAAAACTCTAGGTTTGACTAATTTTAACTTTTCCACTCTTTCCAAAATTTCAAATTTTTACCAAAATTTGCTATCTTCTAAACAAAAAAATTCTGGAAAAACTCCGTCTAATAAAAAATGTATTTTTTAATGATAATTTTAAATGTCGAGCTTAATACTTTTTTTGGTTTCGACATCTAGGGTCACTTTTACCTCCTTCAAGGTTTTCAAAATCCCGTAAAAGTGCTCCGGAATAATGTTTTTTAGCCTTCTTTCACACCCTGGTTTTACACCTGTTGGAATTTGGTTCCAATATTCTAGATATAACTCTGCACCTGGTCAATGACCATGCCAAAAAAATTTAAACCCAAACTGAGCTCCCATCAGGCTTCTGGACGCCAATATTTGAAAGTGACTAATTCAAAAATTTGACCAAATTGGAGCAAAATGGGCTCGGGCCTCTCACTGGTGATTTATGGAAATTTACTAATGACACCTGAACACCTGAGGTCTCATATGATTCTAATATAAACTTCCCCTACCATGGAAAAAATGAATTTTGGTCTCTATACTTTTTTTTTCCAGACTCGACATGTCAATCCTGAATTTTTCCAATCCCTTTTGACTTTTCTTATTGGAAATCGAAAATTAGAACACACAATTGATCCATAAAAATCATCTCTGAATTTTCAACTCTGATTTCTATAATCCATATGTCATGTGTTGTAAGTTAGATGTGCAAAATGGTTCCTCCATAGAACCTTCCCAACATCAACCTTTGCGGACCTTTACACCATCGCGCCCACGGACTTCCCTCTGCAGCCTATGCAGATCACTCTTCTTGGTTTCAAAAAATGGATGAACTTTGTTGTGCCTATAAAATTCGCTCCATGGACATTTTTATTTTCCGCACCCATGAAATCCTCTCTGCAGACCCCCACAAAATCTTCTCATATGTGCCTGCAGACCTTTCTTGTGGCTCCTCACAGACTTCTTCCCTATGGTACCCCATGATCTTTGCTCCACGATTCCTACAAATTCTTGAATTTGGACAATCATGCATTCTTCTAACATGGTCATTCCACGTCATACCCCTTTCTCCCACATGTCATGGATGGGGTCCACCTTGAATTTATCTAAAAATCTTATTTTTCCAGTTTCAAAAGTGGTAACGACTCACCAAAGAAGCGGTTTTGGAAAGATATTACTGGAGTCATTTCCAATTAAAATCAAACACATGCATAGGAAATATCTACCCAACATCTTACCCAAACACCATTATCCATCATGCAATTTGAGGTTTTGTTCTGAATCATATCTGTTGATTACGATTTTCATTTCCCCTGCTAATAGACCTATAGAATCAAAATTTCTCAAACTCCCTCAATTTGATCTGTTGTCTAAATGGCATTCCCAACACATCCTGTGCATTTCTAATTTCCTACTTGTGAATGTGGATTATGGCCCCTTCATCCCAAGTGTTTCAACCATTAGCTTGGATACCCCTATGTCATGTCCCCTCCCATTAATATGACCAACAGAGGGAGACATGATCGATGTGTGGGGTGCTAAATTTCACCCCCACTCCCATATTATGAAATTTTTAACATATAAATCCATGTGAAAATTCATATTAAGCATACACAGTGGAATTAAAACTTATTAATGCACACACACAGTATGCAAGTACTAACATGTTCATCATTACATGCATAACAATAAAACCATGCACAACAATAAAATCATTTTCATGCTAATTATAGGAATCTAATTGAACAATTTATGTTGGGTATGTTCATTCAATTAAACACAATTATAATTCATTCATAACATGTAAATTTAAGCATAATCAGAGGCAATAGAAACACTTATCTTTTAATTGTAATTGATCAAGCAACTGTTTATGGAAGAGAAATGTTTCACCCAACCATTGGTCTCTATCTAGCCTATATTATTTTAGTTAAGATACCAATCCTAAGCTGGGATATGCATCCACTAAGGAGGTACTACTCAAGCTTATTCACGGCCATAAAAACAATTACTCATGCTAATCCGACACACAACTGAGTTTTTCAAGTATGTAAGGAGACTGGGAATGAGAATGCTAAGCCATTGAGATCAACCATAGAGCTACATGCATCTCAATTGAACTTATCCAACCTTGGCACGTACATTACCTACCATGCCCAACACAAGGAAGGTCCCCTTCGCTGCTACATAGTTCCTCAGGTGCCCATTCCCTCTAGTGCTATTCAAGGTGGGTATAGAAAGGTCCAAGCTTCTAAATCCTTAGAGACTATTTCCTTCACTAGGTTTATCAAGCCGTTCCCACCTCTGAACTCTCTCCCAGTGCAATCCGCTGTTGGATTTTCCCCCAATTTGGCCATGTGATTGTCAATCATGAAATTCAATTTCCAGGCCTCTAAGTATAGGTATTACTATGGATTTTTTTACCCTCTCTCACTCTAAAATTCACCCCATGGTTTGTATATATGGATCCCCTACTGGATTTTGATGCTCACATCAAAATCTAGGTGTTTTTTACACTCTAAAACATGACTTCTTTCCAAGTTGTGATTTCGAAAATTGTCACTGTTGGGAATGCAAAAACGTGTTGAGAATTTGATGTATGGTGGTTCCACACTAGAATGGGAATGATGCAGATTGAATTCCCGTGAGGGAAATTGACTTATTTTTTAAGTAAATTGATCCCATACTCAGTCATAGCAATTTCTAGTTTTTCCCATTCTCCATTGAATTCATGATTTGATTTCTCAGCTACCCTCCTCTATCAAAATTAAATATCAACAAGGGAGACATTATGCGTTCTTGAGATGACATTTGGAAACATAGGATTCAATCCCATAACCCCCTCACCTCTCCCTAGTGGATACACATAGCCCCCTCATTTTAGTTGCTTCCATAGCCAGCTCTTGGCATTTTTATTTGTATTAAAATTACTTACATGCATATACAATTTTCCATGGCTTACTAGCACATGGCTATCACATATAAATACATGCATTTTTTTAAAATTTGAGAATTCACTAGCGAGGCCTTGGCCTTGATCTCTACACTATGAATCATACAACGTATATATAAAATATTCACATATAAATACAATACATTCTAAGGGTCAAAATGGGGGGTATTACAACTATTAACAATGTAGCTCTATAAATTAATTCACAAATATTGGCGAATGTTAAGCATGATCCCTCTAGTTGGTTATTAAAATGATGAATGATGAGAATTCATGAGTTATTGTTAACTTGCAAAATATTGTTTCAATTCAAATCATAGGTAATCATTTTTAGTGAATATTAGTAAAATCCTTTTGGGTCAATGGTTCAAATCATGAGTTGTGGCTATGAAGGTGAGGAAATATTTTCAAACGAGGACTGGCTAGGATATTTAGATGTGTGAAAAGATAATTGTAGGAAATAGAAATGGCAATGAGTGTATCAAAATGAAAACAATCACAAACTAATCATGATGTAGCTATATATCAACTTGGAAGATATCATCATTTAAATGGAATTGTAGGTACTTTGATGGGGGTTTAAGTTTCTATCCAGTGAAAAAATTGGTTGAAATATTTGGGGAGGGAGGACAAGAAAAGATGATGGAATCTTTCCTTAGACACAAGATCCATCACCCAATATTTCATCATCACAAACACAAATCGAGGTAAATGTAATAAATGGAAATGTAGGTACTTTGATAATTGGGGTTTAAGTTTGGATATAGTGCAAAAGTTCGTTGGCCTAGTTGGGGAGGGAGGACAAGGTAAATGGCGATGGAATATTTCCTTAGACACAAGATCAATCACCCAATTTGTCATCATTGCAAACAAAAATCAAGGGTCTCCATCAAAGAAGTATGAAAATCCAAAATCCATAATTTCAATTGTCTTGTTTTATGGCTAACTCCACAAATGTATGCAAAAATGTTACACAAAATTGTTAAGAAATGGAATTCAAATAGAATCAACTAAAGGGAAAGGGATTTTCCCATCAATATTTAAAAAATACAACCTATTATCAATTCCAATGGTGAGTAACAACTACCCATTTCAATGAAACCCCATATACTGAACAACCACATTTTGAGGGGTCCTCTTCATTTGCATTCCTTATCATAGAATGCTCAGTATGACTATTCAATAACTCTTTCTTGCTTATAATAATACCATCATTTTTTCTTGATATATCATACTAGGATCCGTCAAAATATTTACTAATCCTAGGCCCATTTCAAGTTATGAATTTGAATCCAAATCAGACTCAAAATTTGTATTTTTCTATCCAGGGTTTCTTGCTCGACAACAAGGTTCAATTTAGCATGATGCGACAATCCATGAAATCAAATATTTCGATACATTAATTCTTAATTTTTTCAAATGGTTTGCCTTGGTGGTATCCACCTTTTCCTTGACCTCCTCTTCATTGATCTAGACTCGCATTAAAAATGAATTTGGATGTGCATGCCAAATATGAAAACAAGAAATTCCCCTACTTATATAAGCAAGGATATCCAAAATAACCACCATGGTTACAACTGAAGAGTGTCTCTAACTTCTTGGAAAATAGTTATCCTAGTTAAAAATTGGGTAGCCAAATGTGATAAGTAACAACCTTTGTTGGGTAAAATGGGTCATTTACATATTGTAAATTTAATTATGTGATGCTGCCAATTCTATAAGATGGGACTCCCACATCATGCTGATAAACATAGTGGAGAACTCATTTGGTGACTTTAACTCAAGTCTCAACATAGTAAATTATGTTTCCAAACCAGATTTACTCAAGTGAAGGTTTGCATTCAAACAAATAAGGATTATTCTCCTATATTAGCATGTGGGGTAATTGATAAATCTATAGAATGCATATGTGATTTACTTGAAATAGGATTCATGCCTAGGTCATGGAACAAACATAACTTATAAAATAAAACACAAATAAAAGCCAATGATTCATCGTTTCCATTAAATTGTTGACTTGATGATCCTCTCATGTATTTTAGACTATTGATCTCATTTGAACTAAATCCTCGGTTTCTTCCTAATCAAATAATCCTTGGGAGAATCTCTTTATAAATCATCGTTGTGCTTTTGTTGCCACCTATATCATTCAAGAGTCATGGATAATTTTATTGAAACTCTATGATATCTTCATTAGAAACCCCGATTGGTGTTTCTTGAGATAGGGATGATTTGATGATTAATAGGTTTCTCACTACTTACTCTGCCACATCCTTTCAATGTATTCCCATTGACACTTAACCCACTAAAAGATAATTTTAATTCATTATTTGTAAATCATATTCAATGTATCCTCTATTATTTATACATGAACCATCCAAAAAATGTATCTTGTATTTGAATAATGTATCACCATTATCATTCACTTTGACATTCCCTTCCCCACTTCTAAGGTATGGAAAAAATCAACTGCCAGGGTCAAATTATGGGCATACGATTGGAAACTTTATACATTATACTTTCATGATGAGGAATTTTTTTGAATTCTTTCTTTGAGCCAATATTGAATCTCAACCTTCTCCAACCTCCACTGCATCTCCGTTATTTTGTATTGGTTAAGGTCTCAATAATGAAACCATGTTGTTGGATTTTTTACAAAACCTAGGTTTATGAAAGGTGTCCAACACAAGGATATGTGTGTTGTTTCATTGGTGAGGAAACACATAGATTTTTTGTCGTGTTGTTGTTTCTAGGGTTGCGCTACCGCTAAGGTTCTACTTTCACTGAGGTCTCCGTCGCCTATTCCTGCCTGCCATGGAACCTCCTGACCTAGTGCCAAATGATCAATGAGTCAGACTCGAGGAGGGATTCCAAATAATTGTAGCTTCTCAACCTCTAGTTAAGCCTCCACTAGGTGACTCTCGTTTCATCAAAAGAGCAAAAGTACTAGATGTGAAGTTATCCTCCTCGATGTCCAAGTTCAAAGTTGTATCACTCCATGAAAGAGGTTTGGTAGGTAATTTCATCAGGCTCTGTCCATTCCCTCGTTCTATTGAAATATGGTTAAACAAAAACTAGCAACCCCTGATATAGAGAGAATTTCAGGAAAAATTTTGTGGGCAAGGATTTTCTATTTTTCCTTTTGAAAAAAAAGAAGATAGAGACTTAATCTTCAGGAATGGCCCGTATTTAATGGGCTCAAGAGGCATGTACCTCAACAAGTGGGACTTATAATTTGACTTGGAAAAGGATATCCCCTCCTTAGTCCTGGTATGGGTCAGGCTTCCACACCTACCGCTTCACTATTGGAATGAAGAAGACCTCAAATCCATTGGGAACTCGCTAGGGAAATACATAGACAAATCTGATCCAAAACCACCAATGTTCTCCTGCACAAGAATATGTGTAGAAGTAGATTTGGAAAAATGTCTTCCAGAAGAAATCAACCTATCCATCGAAGGATGAAGCCACCTCCAAACTATCGACTATGAGCAAATTCCTTTCAAGTTCAAGGTTTCTCATGAATATGGGAATTTTTCAAAGTCTTGTCAAAAGAAAGTTCAGCTAGAAGAAGGAGAGATCTAAAGAGAAGAATGGAATGATGTCAGCTAGAGAAAAGGGAACAAAGAAAGCACCAGTCAGGCTAATACTCCAACAAAAAAGAAGAAAGTTTCAGAAAATAGATTTCAAACCTTGACCTCAAAAGGCTTGGAGCCAGTTGAAATACTAACAGTGGAAAATGAATACAATCAACAGGAAAACAAGGAAGATGAACTAGTGTTAAAAAAAATAGGGAAAGAATCAAGTTATGAGCCCACACTCCCATAGAAAACCTATGTCAAAGCAAGGCCAAAATCATCTCAAAACTCAGGCAGATCTGTAATGAGATCTAGAGAAAAGGAACAAATGGAAGACACATTATAAAGAAAAGAAGAGTAAGTGGATCCCTTAATAAAAAAAGGAAGGAAACCAATAAATTTCACATAGAATAAGAAATAGCTAGAGAAAAAGGGATAGCGAAAGAATCGAGTCTAGATCATTTGGTTAAGTACTACCTTTAATAAAAAAAAGTTGGAGAATAGGAGGAAGGAGAAAAGGATAGAGTAGTACCATCAATAATCAATAAATAATGAATTGTGTCTCCTGGAATTGCATAGGTCTAGGATGAAACCAAAATATTGAAGCCATTAAAAGATTCAAATATTCAGAAAAATCCTCCATCCTCACAATCCAGGAGACAATAATGAAAGAGGAAGACAGTATGGCCATCATTAAGAAGATATGGAAGAACGACGAAGGTAAAGCAGTAAGTGCTCAAGGAGCATTAGGAGGTATGTTAACTTGGTGGGATAAAAACTTATTTAAATTTAAATCAACAATAGAGAATTGTCATTGGTTTTTTATTGAGCTTGAATGTCTTGAAACCTAGGAGATATACTGGATCGTGAATTTTTATGGGACTACAATTCATGGATCCAAAAAAGAGTTTTGGATCCAACTAGAACAACAAAGACATGGAAATATGCATCTCCCATGCATCATCGTTGGGGATTTTAGTGCAACCATTTCCATAGAGGGAAAAAAAGAGGATCTAAACTGAGAGATATTTTTAGCGATATATTAGATGATATAATGAATATCTAGAGGCTAGCTGACATCAAACCTAATAGAGGAAAATATACTTGGAGCAATAAATGCATTGGACTAGGACACATCACCGTGTGGTTGGACATATTTTGGTAAGCTCATTTTTCCTAGGTAAGCCCTTTCTGTTGGCCACTCAACTTACAACCTCTGTTGCTTTTGATCACAGGGAAAAAAAATTATCTTGAGCCAATTGGAAACTTGGGGCCTCTTCCCTTCAAGTATTCCCCAACTTGGATTTCATAACCAAGTTTTTTTGATATCTTCTCTCAATCTTGGTAGAAGTTTAATCAGGGTTCTCTGAGTTTCATTTGGGAACAAAAATTAATCACTATTAAAACAGATCCCAAAACTTGGTTGGAAACATGCAATCAAACTCTCAGGAAAGAAAAAATATCCTTAACCAAAACCTTAGAATAAATACAAGAGCGAATGGAACATAGAGAAGTAACCAATGAAGTGTCAATGAAAGAAAAAAAATTGCAAAAGAAATTATTATACATACAAATAAGGGAAGAAGCTAAACTTGGCCTAAAATCCAGATGCTTATGGCTGAAAGTAGGAGACCAAAACTCCAAGTTCTTCCACTTGTAATTTTTCCTTTAATATTCAAACTAGGGCTAAACAGTGCATGCAAATCTCTACTGATGACCACACATGAATATGTTTCACAGTATCCAGTGGAATATAAAACTGATAAATAAATCACAACATCACATCACAATATGGACACTATTATTTTGGGTATGGAAACCCCCGGAAAAACCCAATATGGGAAAACCGGTCCAGCAGTCAGATATATATTTTATTATGAGAAAATATGGAACTTTTACAATCATTGCAAATTCATCCAAAACCTAGCGAATGCAGAACCCGAAAGAATCACTGGGAAAATACCAGCTAAACCTCAACACCCTCTTGTCTGAGTGTACAACCCAGCTGTACGAAGCTCGATGATCCTATTACTTGCTCCTCTATCTTTCGAGCTAAATCCTATGTTTGACTTTCTCTCCATGTATGTATCATGTATCTATCAAAATATAAGTGTGTTTCTCCTCTCTACCAATTTATCTCTCTTTTATAACTTTAGGTAAATCAAAAAGCCTAATTTCACTCTCACTTTAACTAGTGTTTCACTAAAGTTAATTTAGATCTCTTTAATTTATTTTCAAAATTAAACTTAGGAAAAGTAAATTAAGTACAACTAGTTTCCTAATTTAAGTCTTATGAATGCAAGAAAACATGCATGCATGAACACCTTCCTTGTTGCTGCTAGTTTAACACTCCCTCTCAACGAGGAATGGATTCGGTAGAAACCCCAAATTATCTCTTAAATTCACAAAGTTCCCTTGTGAAAATGTTTGCCACCTGCTCATATTTCTGTATGTACTCCAACCAAATGGTTCCTCTCTGAACACAATCTCTCAAGAAGTGGTATTTGATGTCTATTTGTTTTCTCCGGTCATGAAACACTAGATTCTCAAGTAGCTTGATGCCACTCTGATTATCATGTGAACTGCTATAGCCTCTAGCTCACACTCAAGAAACCCTACAAGTAAATTCCTTAGTGAAATAACCTCACAACAATTCATGTTGGCTGCGATGTATGCAGCCTCTGTTGAGCTCAATGCAGCTGAATTCTACTTACAACTGAACCACAAGATAACCCCTTATCCGATGCTGAAAAAAAACGTAAAGTACTCTTCCAGTCCTCTACACATCCTTCCCAATCAACATCTGTGAAACCTTCAAACTGTACACACCCCCTGCGCTCATAAGCCAATCCATACTCCATTGTACCTCTAATGTAATGAAGTATGTGCTTCACATCCATCCAATGCACTCTTCGAGGGTCCACCATGAACTGACTCAAATAATTGACTGCAAAGTAGATGTCTGGATGTGTGTTGACTAGATACATAATTTAACCAATAAGATGACGATACAAGGTAGGATCAAATTCATCTGAACCTGATTCATCAATCTTCCTCCAGCTGGAAACTAGAGGTATGGCCATAAGCTTGCACTCCCCCATCCTAAATATCTTTAGGATCTCTACTGCATACTTCTCCTGTCCAATGAAGAAGCATCCATCTCTCTACCAAACCTGCAAGCCCAGAAATTAATGCAACAGCCCAAGGTGCTTCATCTCAAACTCCAGTGCAAATTTGGACTTGCAGTCCCTAATCAACCTCTCATCTCCTATCAAAAAGAGATCATCCACATACAGGACCAGTATGAGAGGCACCTCACCTGTTAAGAAGTATAGGTTGTGGTTAGCCTCACTCTGATGAAATCCCATCTCTTGTAAATAATTGTCAATCCTCGAGTACCGTGCTCAAGGAGCCTGCTTGAGCCCGTAAAGAGCTCGATGCAGTCTACAAACCTGTGTCTCATTGTTCTCCACATCAAACCCCTCTAACTGCTCAATATACACCTCCTCCTCTATCACTCCATTGAGGAAGGCAGTCTTGATGTCCATCTGATGGACTTGCCAACCCATCTCAAGTGCTAGTGAGATAATGGTTCGAATGGAATAATACCTAGCAATAGGGGTGAAGGTCTCCTCATAATCAATACCCTCCTTCTATGAAAACCCCTTTTCCATGAAGCACACTTTGTACTTCTCCATGCTTCCATCTATTGCATGTTTCACCTTGTATATGCATCTAGATCCCACCACCTTTTTCCCTTATGGCCTGGACACAACCTCCCATCCCTGGTTTTTCATAATGGATTCATACTCCTCAACCATAGCCTCCTACCACACATCATGTTGTGTAGCCTCCCCAAAGCTGGAAGGTTCAGATTTAATCAACTATGTCATTAGTTCCATATAAATAAGCCTATCTAGTGGTACACTCCATCTAAAAGATATATGTGGAGGATCAACCTACCTAGAATCTTATACTATGGAACTAAACCACTTAGCCTTGGCCTAGTGTCAACCTGTTGTGGCTGCTTGATATCTATCTTCTGCTGCATCTCATCCTCTAAGTCAATGATTGTAGGATCCTATCCACCTGACCCCTCTGACCACTAGAACCTATGCTCTATATATGTACCTATACATCTGGCTCCTCCAACTTGACCCATGACTCATGTGTTGGATGTTTCTCTGCTAGTAAGTCCAGAGATCTCTGCAAGGTCCTGTCCTCATCGAACTGGACATCCCTACTCACAATGATCCTCCAGCGAGCCGGAACGTAAACTATATATGCCTTCGAAATTGTTGGCAGTCTGTTTTGAGGATAATGAGTTATGCAACATAAAAAATGATGCGTAAGGTCAAAGATGCCACTCAAGGGTGAAAGTTGGAGCGCAAGGTGGATTGGTAAGGTTTTGAGGATTTTTGTCACATTTTGCATATTTTGACCATATGTTGTACATTGTGATTATATTTTGTATATTTTGGTTGTTATTTTGTAGATTCTGGTCCAAGTAGTTAGGAAGCTGACTCAAGTGGACCGCATTGTAAAAGGCACAAGCCTATAAGTATATCTAGGATTGTAACGTTGAGAAGCTTCTCGATGATTTAGAGATCGATCTTGTGTCTATATTTTTATCTTGTGAGAATCTATTATATGTATTTAATGCGAGATCAGAGCAAAGGAACAGTTTTGAAGAACTGTGTTTTGATGCAAAGTTAATATGACATGATGGGAATTTGAGTGAAACAGTGTATTTTTACTTCTTCCTGTTTTCTTGCTTCTCTACAATGCAGCGTGGATGTATGCTTCCATATGATGTCTATTTCTAAATGATACAATGATTTCATGCCTTGAATGATGTTATGATGGTAGATCTGTTTATGTAACCACATTTATGTTGCGATGTGAATATGTTGATTTGATCTGACGAATGCTAATATGGAATTACGAACGTATGAATCATTTTTTTTATCTGTGAAGTAATGTCGTGATAGTAGAACAATATATGTGCAATCCACCTTCTTACTATGGAAACTTGGTTCTAATAGTTTTCCCTCGAACATATTGGGTGAGACCTCATCTACTCCACAGGTGTTGCTGGATAGGGTAAAACCTGTCTAGTTTGGTGCTCAGAAAGATCACTATGTTAACGGTGTCAACAGAGAGTCAGCCCATGTCAACGGATTTGTATCCAAAAATGGTTCCATTGACGAGACCTTAGTGTGAAGGAGAAGGAGGACATGTTGTGGAATCTGACGAGACTGGAGATCCAAGATTGGTTTGATTAGAAGGCATGGGAATTTTCTATGGAAGAGAATCATAACGATCGATTAACAACAAAAAAGTGTATGGAAAGGTACATGTATTTTGATCTACATGAGTACTTATTTTCTGAGTTCCCGATCATATTGTACAAGTGGTTGGCACAATTGGCCTATCAGAAGACAAATTTCCAAGGAGGTGAACCAACTGGCTCGACCCCAGAGATGATCCAGTAGCTACATGAGGTAGGCAACAGAGCATCAAGGGATGTTGAATTTTGGCTAGAAAACATTTTAGAGGGATATATCATAGAGTTTGTGGTCAATATAGTTAAATATTATAGCGATGTAGAGAGGGATTTCTTCAAAATACCAGGAGGTAGGTTTCTCTTATCTTTTCAATTGTCAATTAAGATGCTCATCTGCGAAAAAGGAATATTGAATATGAACTCTGACAAGTAGAGCCCTAGTGTGCGGAGGATGTGAGTATCATGGAGACGAGAGTTGGATGGAATGATACGGGGTATATGGATGGAAGTTACAGTGAGACTATCAGGGAAGCTGAGGAAGGAACTGGTATTACATGAGGTGGAGCAAGTTTTTGAAAAGAGAAGAGGCAGAGGACAGAAGAGAGTCTTGTTGTGACCGAAACACAAGGATACAAGAGAATATCATGTGGGAGGAATCGAACCTACAGTGATGAAGGAGATGACCAGGCTATGCCTGAGCCTGAGGAAATCCCAATGCAGAGCAACAACATACCCACACATTCATGCACTATGTCAAACTCAGGAATAAATACTAGCTTGACACTGACTTTTCCGATGTGTCGACAACACTCTAATAGTAGCGGATCAACAAATGTAGGAAGAAGGAACAAGATGGAGGGAGATGATGTGAAGTTACCTTTGTTCCATGGGAACAAGACTAAGGATCCTGAACAATACTATTTTATATGTGAAGTAGTTTGTACCGTAAAGCAAGCTTGGGATGATTATGTTAAGAAAATTTAGTTGGTGACAACCCTTCGAGGTCGCGCACTGGATTGGTACATCATTTTTGTACAAGTTCCTCTAGGGAATCTAGTGAAAAATCTGGCTGAGATCAAAAAAGGATTGATCAAAGAATTCAGGAAGCCCAAGTCTAAATTCAAATACATTACAGAGTTAAAGGAGATCAAGAAATACCCAAATGAGACTATTTGGGATTTCGACCAGTGATTCAAGACACTGATGGAAAAAGTCAGTTTTGGAATGAGTGAAGTACAACACAAGGAATGGTTCATCATGAAGTTAGTACCGCATATCAGGCTACCTTTGATGCAACAAAATATTTCGACACAGAGCGAGGCTCTGGATATCGCGATGAAGTTGGAAGCGTCACCCGTTGGAGAAAATGGAGTTGGTATGAACTAGATTCAAACACAACTGGCGAATCTGACAATCCAGTTGCAAGATATAAAGAATGGAAGAGAGAATCATGAGGAATTTTGATGTACTCGATGCATTAGAGGAAATTTCAACTCAAAATGGGCCTTTTAACTTTGATTCAAATTCCATGTCATCATGTGTTAACCAATGAAATTGCTTTAAATTTGAAATACCGTATAGGTCTTAAACACTTTTTTAATATAAATTTGGGGATAGGTATCATAAAAAAAAAACTACTTTTTTTGTTTGTATTTTCGACATATCATCATCACGTTTTTTCAGGTATTTCTTGTTTTTGGGCTAGCGGGGTCCGTCAAAAGTATGCCGAGTGGATACTCGTTGGATGCAGAATTAAATTCTGCATCCAACGAGCTCCCTTGATCAAAATTTGAGTAAAAACACAGGCAAATATGTCAAAAATACAAACAAAAAAGTAGTTTTTTTCTTTTCTTCCTCCAAAATTAATAAATATTATTTTATTATTTTAACTATTATTTTATTAATTCTTTTTCGGAGGCCCATTTTGAGTTGAAATTTCCTCATGTGGAGGGACATCATAAGGATCATTTCCTGGATTTTTTGAAACTACCTACTCTGAGGATCTCCAAACCCATTGAGTCATGGGGGCATGCCATGGTGCTGCATCTACCAATTCCATGGGCATCTACATGAAGATTGTGTGTATATGCATAATATGGTCACGAAGCTAACGAATTTGTATTGCACATTTTTTTTATATGTTTGGAATGAAGACAAGGATTGTGGATCATATGATCTACTCCATGACAGAAAAATGTACATGTACTATGTGAAGGGAGAATACCATTGAACGATGCAAAAACCATAGCAGCAGCCACAAGTGGTACAACCACATCCGCAGCTACATTTTGTACCACAGCCACAAATACAACCTCAGTTTGTGTCACAACCATGATTTACTCTACCACCTCTAGAGTACAACCAGATGCAGTTTGCTCCATAGTTTCCACAATATACTTAGGCATCATACACTCAACCATAGTATGCATACCTACAGCTGAATCCCCTGTAGCAACAATAATTCAATCAATCACACTATTAGCAGCAAGGAGGATTCCATGGAGGATTCCAGGGAGGACGAGGTGGAGGATGAGGTCGCAGACCTGTACAATGTTATAATTGCGGAGTATTGGGACATTATTAGAGGGCTTACCTAAAATTTCAAGCATATTGTACATATTGTATTGCTGCGGACCACACGGTTGAGAACTGTGCGTAGTTGATCATAGGGTTTTATTTTTCCCAAAATGTATCCTATTTGAAAAAAGACCAAAATATTCCAGGAATCTTTCGTATTTTGAGAATACCTTTTCTCTCATAACTTGGAATCAAGAGGACTTAGGACCATTGGAAATGCATTGAAATTATATACAACTTTGTTGTTTTGAGTTTTTCCTAATTCCTTACCGTTTTTCTGGGGCACGCATTTTAGTAACAAAGCATCTTTTAAAAGATGCTTTGTTACTAAAACGCCCTCCCCGGACAAACGGTAAGGAATTAGGAAAAAATAAAAACAGAAAAGTTGTATATAATCTCAATACCTTTCCAATGGTCCAACATCTTCCCAATCCTAAGTTATGAGCGAAAAATTTATTCCCAAAAGAAAAAATATTCCAGGAATCTTTTCATTTTTTTTATTAAATAGGATACATTATAGAAGAGGGTAGAATGTTATGATCGTAAAGTGGAAATCAAGGAGAATTCTATAGTTGTAGAAACATAACTAGAATCAGAACTAGAACCAGAACCAAATTCAGAATCATAACCAAAATGCAAATTAGAATGCAAACCAACCACTGAATCCGCTACCGAACTAGAACCAAGGACCAACAGTTGCGAAGATCTCAGCAGAACACAGAATGCAAGAAGCTGATGTTTCTATCATTGCTCGCGGGGGTGCAAAGACAAGGGATGATAGCCTATTTCCACAAATTCGACTGGATGGAAAGAAGAAAATGTAGTTTGATGTCGGCATTGAGAGGGACACATTCTTTAAAGCAGGTGATGTGATAAGAAGAGATCTGGGTAAGTTTTCTTGTTTATGAAATGCCACTTGTTTTTTATTCAAATTTGGTAGAAGATCGTGATAGCATGGTAACTTGCATAACTTCTTTAAAAAAAATTATCACTGGAAAAATATCCCAATGCGCTCATTGAGATCGTGAGTCTGTTACATCGACCAGAGAAGGGACAGAAGGAGTCCATTGTGAACTCTTTACACAAGAAAAAGATGGGGAAAGAGATGAGAATGAATATTCAGATTGGGGATTACAAGGTAGATTCAGTCATTCTGGATCTAGGCTCAGATGTCAACATTCTAACAAAGAAAACATGGGAAAAGATGGGGAAACCATAATTAGTTTGGTCCCCTGTGCAACTGCAATTGGCTAACCAGGAAAAAGTAACACCGATTAGGTGAGCTCCCCATCTCACTATGGAAGTTAAAGGAATGAATAAATATGTTTATTTTGATGCTATTGAAGTTGTTGATGGTGGAGGCTCATATCCTACGTTGTTGGGGATTCGATGGACCAATTATAACTTAGCGATGATTAATTTCAAGAAGCGTGCGATGACTTTTGAGAACCGCGATATCAGAGTCATAGCCTCGATGGATCCAAATCAAGGAAGAATATATGTTGAACTAGTTAAGGATGAATCTATAGGAGGATGAGATCATGTGTACAAAATCTCAGAGGATTACATCCCTCCGACTGTCAATGGAGAGCTAGGTTGGTATAGATCTATCTCTGCATCTTTGGACTCTTATGATGCTTTGGATAACTAGCAGAATTGAATGCATGAGGTATCAATTTGAAAGTGTGGCTTGATTACTCAGTCGTTGTGCCGAGTCGTAACAGAAGTCATTGAGTTGCCAACTTAAGAAGGACTACTTGAGTTATCTTAATTTTTGGTTAATTTTGAAGATAGGGTGTCCAAACCACAGATATTTCTAGCATTGGACCAAGCATTGAAGGCTACTCCACAATGTTGGTGGGAGACACATAAGAAGTCGATCACCGGGTAATCACAGTGTCATAGGTTGATGCCAGTTCTCTTTGGCAAAGACAGGTAGTACCACACTGAGAAGTATGATGGGTGGAATGATCATAGTGGTCATATTATTACATGTCAGACCATGTGGGTATCATGACGCAAGGATGAGTAGGTACATGACTTTGTGCACATGTTGGATGAAATGCCACATCAATGGTGTAGAAGGAGCAAGTCGACTTATGTCGACTTGCTCCTTCTACATCTGAGCAAGTCGACATAAGTCGACTTGATCCTTCTACAAATGGTATGTATCAGCCAAATTGTGAAGAGAAATTACAACATGGGAGGATTTGTTGACCTATTTCAATCATACCTTCATTTTTGCGGATGCATACCTATCCATTTATAGTGAGTTGCAACATATCTATGACGTTATTCTAAAGGTAGTACCAATCACATATCCAGTGGATCCACATGAGGCACCAATAATTCAATTGATGATGGAATGCTACAATGTGACAGGAGGGCCTGATGATGACGATGATCCATGGAAGATCAATATTCCAGAGATAGAAGGGAGTTGAAATGTCATAGTACCTAAGATACCGACAGATAAAATGAATCAACCATTAAAGATTTGGAAGGTCACCATTGGGATAGAGGAGCAACCGAAGTTCGCGAATGTTGGGGACTACTGGGATGAAGAAAAAATGGCAAAGATCACCGACCTGTTGCATGAGTTCCAAGATTTGTTTCCCACAAAATTTTCTGAAATGAAGGGGATACTAGGATATTTGGGAGAGATGAAGATCCCACTAAAACCATATGCGAATCCAGTGAAGTAGTGGTTGTATTGCTTGAATCCACGATACAAGGAGATGTTCAAGGATGAGCTCGAAAGAATGTTGGATGCTAGGATAATAGAACTGATTAAGGAATTAGAATGGATCAATCTCATGATGGTGTAATATAAGAAGAAAGGTGAGGTTCATATTTGTGTTGACCTCATAAAATTGAATGATGCATGTTTGTATGATCCATTTCCAACACAATTTACTAATGAGGTACTAGAAGAAGTGGGCGATCAAGAGATTTATTCGTTCATGGATGGCTTTTCTGGATATCACCAAATTAAGATCGTGAAAGAGGATCAACATAAGACCACTTTTGTTACTAAATGGGGGTGTTTTCAGTACACTGTGATGCCATTTGGACTGAAGAATGCAAGTGCGATATTTTCCTAGATTGTTGTTGCTGCTTTCAAGGATTTTATGTAGAAGTTTCTGGTGGTTTACATGGATGACTAAATGGTTTATGGATTGATCAAGGACCATCTGGAGAACCTTCCACTGATGTTGGAGCGATGTCAAGAGCATCATATTGCGCTAGACTCGAAGAAACGCCTTTTTGTGCACCTTTTGGGATTCTACTAGGGAATATTGTTTGCAAGGAAGGATTGTTGATTGACCCATCTAATATTACGTTGATTTGGAGCTTTCCACCACCTAAAAATGTGAATAAACTTAGAGAGACACCAGGCCATACTAGATACTATCACAATTTCATCATATTGTATGTCGTGATCACAACCCTATCAGGAAGTTGCTGAAGAAGGATGCACTATTCGTATGGAGTCGGGAGTGTTAAGGAAGTTTTAACACATTAAAGACAAAGGTGGATACCACACCAATACTAGATTTTTGTGATTGGACGAAGGAGTTCCATGTTCATGCTAATGCATCCTCAACCACGCTGGGAGTGGTGTTGGCATAGTCAAGCGAAGGTGATATTGATCACGGGATTTATTTCGCTAGTAGAAAGTTGTCGTCTGCAGAGAATAATTATACTCCGACAGAAAGGGAAGGGCCAAAAATGGTGTATGCACTACAGAAGTTTTGACATTACCTATTGAGAGGTCCTTTCAAGATGTTCATGAATCACTCCACTTTGAAATACCTAGTGAATAATCCTATGTTGGGGGGGAAGATATGTCGTTAGCTACTTCTCTTCCAAGGGTTTGATTTTGAGATAATTGTGAAGACAGGTTGCTTGAATGTCGGCCCATACCACTTATCACGAATTGAGACAGGAGGAGAACCGACGAACATTGAATATGGGTTACCATATGCAAAACTATTTAGAGTAGAGATGGTTGAAGACTACTGTGAGAAAATAGTTCAGTTTTTGGTGACAAGCACAACAGGATTTGAACCCTAAATTCAACGACAAAATCCAATGTCATCCGACATTTCGTACGGATGTGTCAGACAGCAATCAATCAACAGAATGCCGACAACAAAATATTTATAGCGCCGTTGATTATCCGACACTTAGGCGTCGGAATTCCGACTCTTGTAGTGGCGGTTATCTGACACTTTCATGTCAGATCTTCAACGTCTATGAACCCAAAAAATGTAGGTTATCCGACCCCTAAGCGTCAGATATCCGAAGAGTAGTATAGATTTATTTTACAAAAAAAAATTAAGGTTTACATGATTTTAAACTTTATGGTCCCATACTTTCAACGCTAACTATGTTCAAGGCGTCGAATATCCGACGCATGTCCATTATAAATATAAATTATTTTACACATTTCGACATGTTTGTTGTAGAAGCAGTGGACAATTGCAAAAATTATTTGTTCCTCGACGGATGTTTTCAGGAATTGTTTTATTCTTCAACGGGCGGTTGTGGGAATTTTGTTTTTCATCGATAGACAGTTTGCTGAGAATTTTTTATTCTTTGACTTCTCTCCGTTTGACAAAAAACTTGATGCGTGGTTGATGCGAGGAACTTGTTTTTTTAAGACAACTAGTTATATTCATTAACAAAGTTTATGACAAAATGTCAAATAGATTAAATATTTTGGATCCAAACAAAGACAACTGACAATTGCTTGCTAGACTATGGGATGCAGCAAAACGAAGGGGTGATGGCAAATGTTATTGTCCATGTAATCAATGCAGGGGATTTAAGAGGAGAAGAATATTGATCTCAACAGCCACAAAACATTGCAGGAAACATGCACACGCTGAGGGGGGGAAATAATATCGTCCATTTGTAGGTTTAGCATTATAAACATTATTATATTTTTTTTTTGGTAATTGTATGCATTTTTTTTTCATATATTAATGTAAATCCATTGAGGTTTCCATGTATTTATATTAAAGGAAAGACACCCTATAGCATGTCGTCCAGAGGAAGTGCTTTCAGAACAAGTTCAGGATCAGGAGCATGGAGCGTGTATGTTTAATGGAGAACAAGTGAATGATCATATTGAACAAGATGATCATGCTGATGATGTAATTGAAGATGATGGTTCAAATACATTGATCCATGATTCATTTAATGTTAGAATGGATGAAGATGATGTTGATACTGAAAATGATGATGACTTTGATGATGTTCACGATATACCTCTTCTCAATAAGGCATATGAACCCCTTTATGAAGGCTCCAAAACAAATATTCTCTCTACTATATTGTTGATAATGAACTTGAAGGTTATGAATGGTCTTTCAAACATTGCAATCACATGTATGATAAGGTATCTAATAATTGTATGATCGAGATAAAGTTTATTTGTATTCCTCTAATAATTGTATTGTTAACTCATTATTGATCATCGTAGAGATGAAGCGTGTTTCGTTAATATTATTTATTTATTACATTAACAATTTTTTTTTATAGCTTGATAGCTGAATTTTTGTTACCACCATCAAATATTTTACCTCGTACATATTGAGATTTATCTTCCATCATGAAAGAGATTGGAATGCATTATGAAGCAATTCATGCATGCCCTGATGACCATGTTATATATTATAATTAGCATGAATTTGCAACAGAATGTCCGGAATGTCATGTAAGTAGATATCATACAGATAAAGTAACAAAAAAGGTGCCTCAGAAGGTTCTTCATTATATTCCCATCATTCTACGTTTGCAACGACTGTTTAGGTGCAAAAACATAGCGCAATTTATGGATTACCATTCCAGGAACAGAAGTCAAGATGATGTTATCTGAATGCCTACAGATGGTACTGCTTTTAGAGATATTGAGGAAAAGTGGCCTCAGTTTAAAGAAGAACCATGTAATCTTAGGATTTCTTTGGCAGCAGATGGTGTTAATCCATTTGCACAAATGAAATCCATTTACACGGCGTGGCCTATTTTTGTTATCAACAATAACATTCCTCCATGGTTGTCAATAAAGAGGGAGCACATAATGTTGTCAATGATTATTCTAGGTTTTATTGACGAAAACTGTTTTATTTATAATGTAGTTGTGGCATCTCATTTGTCGTAATATGCATCTTAATTTCATATATATATCTATTATTTTACTCTTCTACATGGTTTATATATCTTAATGGTTCTCATAATGATATATTTTATATGTTCTTCAAATTATGAATCAGGTAAGTTCCAAGTCAAAGATATGAATGTATACATCAAACCTCTTATAGATGATCTATTGAAATTATGGAATGGCATAACTATGTATGATGTATCTAGACCAATACGACAAAGGAAATTTCAATTCCATGCAATGGTTGTATGGACAATACACGATTCCCCTGGGCTAACTTCATTTTGTGGTTTGTAATTTTAAGTTCCACTTTAATTGCATTTAATGATATGGAGTAGTTAGAATATTTTATAAATGAATATATTTGACATAGATATTCCATATGTAAATATTGTAGGTCTTCAGACAAAGGGTAAATTTTCATGTCTAGTTTGTGGTCCTAAGATAAAATATCGTTGTTCAAAAAGATTAAGAAAGGAGGTGTTTTATGAGTATAGACATTTCCTCTCTAAGAATCACATGTATAGAACAACTGAAAAATATCTTTTCAATGGGAAGCAGGAGACTTCATTAAAACCACGGAGAATGACACCTCACCTTTGGAAGATGCAATACAATAGAAATCATCATCATGGTACGTATGGATCATCGCATATGAATTTTTATGTATTTTAATTTTTATTGTGAGTTTTTTTTTTGTAGTGGCCATATTTGATTTATGATGTAATTTATTAATTAGTAACTAATATTCATGATGTCCATTGTGATCATGAAGGCATTAATGGTCTTCCACAAGGAATGAAAAGTTATCATATTCAATTTAGCAGGTTGCCCTGTTATGAGCACCTACAAATTGCTCATGTGTTTGATACAATGCATATTGGAAAGAATGTTACTGAAACCTTATGGCAACTACTAGAGCGAAGGAGGAAGAAACATAGAGTTGTGAAAGTGTGAAAAGACATTCAAGAAAGAAACCATGCAATGAAAGACATCATCCAATTTCATACCAACGGAGAACAAGTTAATATAAACTCAATTCCATGGATGTTTATGGAGCAACAAAGCAATGTTGTCAAAGAAGTAAGGCGGAAAATTAAATTTCCCACCGGTTTTTGTGCAAACTTGAAGAATATCATAACTAAAAAGGGTGATTTTGCAAGGGTCGAAACACATGATTGGCATGTCTTCATCAAGGTAATTATTATTGTTATGTCCATATATTTTTTTGTTGTTTGTATACTCTTTTTTTAATAAATGGCGTGGTTTGTATATTGATACAGTATGTTCTACCTCTCTCTCTCTTGGACAACTTTGACAACAATGTCAAACAAGTTATATATAATCTTGGCAAATACATGAGGTAACTAGCGATTACTTGCATGTGCTTAGTGTTTCTTTAAGTCTCCATATAATAATTTATATTTTTTTTTTGTGCACTATTTCAGCATATATTGTAATTTAATGTTTATTTTTGTTAAATATCATTATCGGTTTGCATCACTTGTAGATGGTTGACATCTAAAGAAATCCATAAAGAAGATATAAAGTATTGGAGGAGAGAAATTTCTTGTCTCATGTGTGAAATGCATAGGCATCTACCATTGGCATTTTTCAATGCACAGGAACACTACCTCATACACCAAGTTGAGGAGATTGAGTTGTGTGGACCTGTGCACTCAAGGTCCATGTGGATGGTTGAGAGGCACTTGAAATTTATGAAGGGTTTGGTGAGACAACTAGCACATCCGGAGGGTTCTATGATGGAAGAATATACGGTATACCAAAACATGTTGTATGCTAGTGAATATCTTCCTATTTTAGCGTCAAAGCTCAATTTACATCGCATTTGTGATCCAGAATCCAATAACAAATTTGAAGGGGAGAAACTGAAGGGGAAAGGTATATTGAGGAAGCTTAAAGGTAATTATTAGCTAGTGTATTTTTATTATATCCTTCATATTCTAATTGTATTTTCTAGTCATAATTGCTTCAATTAAGAGCATATACATATTTCTTCAGGATATTTACACCTTTCTTTGATTTTAATGGTTATTGTCATTAAACAGTTGATCGAGAATGGGATGCAATTCATTTATACATCGCAAACTATCTTAACTAGATGAAGGTATGGATTGAACGATGCACACAATTGGGTCATGGAATATCATGGGAAGGTATGGCTTCATTGGTAAAAGCAGCACAACGTGTTACCACCTAAGTTGTACTTAGTGGTTTTTATCAAGTGAGCCCGGTGAACCTGACAGGGCTAACTTGTTTGGACTTCAAAAAGACCTTTGGAAGTACTTCTGGGAAGTGCTTGTTGTACTATATCACATGTTCATACCCCATGAGGGAATTGTAATAAATGTTCTAGCATGATAGTGTCTGTAAAAGACTCGGTCTCTTAGAATTTATTTGTCAATCCGATCAGCCCAGGGTGTTTTTTCCCTTGGTTATTATTGGTTGTTGAACAAATGACTGATAATTTCTGAGTTTTTCACTCCATACCTCCAAAGTTGGGGTGGTCGGCTTGGCATTTAGGCCTATTGAGGTTATTAGAGTCTATGTGTCAATGTATAAACATGCTAGACATCATTTTTGAGTCATATGAACATGTCTAAGTCCCCCTAGGTGTTTTTCAATTTTTCAATTTTTTAGTTTTTTCAGTGTTTTTTATTAAAATTTAATTTTTCCAAAACTTAGGCTATTTTTTAATAGTTTAATTGGAAAAATTGATTTTGTAGTAAAAGTGGGCCAAATAATCAGTTTCAGTCATGTGGGTGCTCATTTTCAAGCTAAGAACACCATGTAAACCCATGGACCCACTGTTTCCTAGTTTTGAGTGATTTTCCATCACTCAGGTCAAAAAGCCCCAAAAATCAATTATTGATTATTTTAATTAATAAATTGATGAATAATGGAGCAAATCCAAAATCATAAATCAATGGATTCTCAGCCGATTTGATTGAAATCAGTCAGATCTGAAGCAGATTGACTGGATCTGACAAATCCTTGACTGGAGGAGGTGATCAAATCAGATCCAGAGTTGATCTTGAGCATCCTTTATGAGGAATTTTTCCCTCCCTCTCTCCTCAACACGTTTTTGGCTCAACTGGATGATTTTTGGTGGATTCTTTAGTCAACAAGTTGAGGTGTCAGTCAGATCAACCCCCCGATTGACAGTTGCACTCAGTGAGTCTCAGATCTGGCTCAGCTAGACACAGATCAGGCATTGATGGACTCTCCATCAGTTGATTTCACTTGATTCCATGAGTAATTGCGCCCCCCTGGGCTAGATGGCCTGTAAATTGTATATATCTAGGCACAACCTCCTCTTCTAAGCGGAGTTAGAACTGGGATTAAGGTGTTGTTGCTCTTGTACTGTATTGTTTTTTCATTCTGGAATAAAGAATCTTTGGAGGCAAGATCTATGGTGTAATGCTCTTCATGTGTAAATGTTTATTGTCAAATGCTTATGAGGTATAATCTGCTTTTGTTTATCATTGCTTTGCTGGTTAATTGTTGGCCTCGAAGGAGAGAGATCCCTCCTGTTAGGGTAAGAGTTTATTCTAGTTTGATTTATGCTCTTACTGCTGCTTGTTCCAGATCTATTGGATTCATATGTATTTTAAGTTTAATTGCATGCTTTCCAATCATCTCTTTTGGTAGCACCTATGTTTTAACCATCTGTTTGTGCAAGGATTTTTAAGTTGCAGGTGATCTCACTGGTAGAAGAGGTTGAGCTGGTTTGAATATTCCTCATATTCAGTATCTTATGAATGACATAGTCCCTCGGTGTTCCACCAAATCAGAATCCAAAGCCCAACATTCCCAGGCTTCAAACACTCTTTCTCTCTCTTCCTCCTTTAAAAATTATTAAACTTTCCTCAAACTGTTACTTTAAGGTTTCTTTTTAAATCTGATCTATCTCATCAAGAAAAGCATACATAGATCTAATTAGCAAGATCCATTCTAATTTCTAGATCTTAGTTTCATTGTGCACATAAAGTTCAAATTCAAGAGATCTAGCTAAAATTGCCTTAGTTTCGCAAGTAGTTTATTGAAAAATTCATAGCTTGCTGTTATGGTAGTTTCATTTTCTGTATGATAAATTCAATATTATGCAATATCAGTGCATTTTAATTGGCTGCACAACAACAATCCAAGATCCCAAGGAAATATTGCTTTCCTTGGTTCCTTTTTCATCGGTTTAGCTAGTTTAATTTCATTAATTTTTTGAGATAAAGTAGGCTGACCCAAAGGTAATATTAAAGTACTTTGGGCCATTTGTTATTCTAATTCACTCACTGTCATTTAACAGGTCTGACAGAGAAGAAAGGAAGCTTCTGTCCAAAGTGGCTTTGGGAGCGCTCAAATCCCCCCAGGGGTCTCTCTTTTGTCACATAATTTGTAAGTTTTTTGTATAAACTGTAAGATATTGGTTTCATCCTATATAAGGACCAATAAATCTCTATTTTATCAGTGCTTTGATATTGTAACCTCTGTAATAAAATCATCCTTTGAATAGGCTCTTTCGAGCCCATTCCCCATCCCCCTTGGGGGGATTCGCGTCGGTGCCATTTTTGTCATTTTCTGCTTATTTCCTTTTACTAGAATTGATTTGATTTGCAGGGTAGTATATTTTATCTTGTTGTTAATTCCATATTCCATATCTTACTTTCAAAATTAATCATAATACTTACCCCACGATTTCCCGAGTGACCCGAAAGGGGAAAGAGATTCGTGGTAGGATTAATCAAAAAACCATATTTGTGTAGTTGTTTTATTTTTTCTATCATTTTTTTATCATCGGCTTTAAAATTAACCCCTCCTCGATTCCCCGATTGAGATCCACTTGGATCGAAATAGGTTCTTGGAGGCTTTTCTTTTAAACAAGAACACATCTCTTAAAAACTTATTAAAATTTACAAGAATCCAGTGTGTATGCTCTGCACTTGGATGCGGTTGATCTGATCAGTCAAGCTGTATCAAAAGCACTTGGGTGACTATCATAATTAGGACTCACCCTCCCCAATTAACAAACCATCAGGTGAAAATCCAACACCTCGATCAAACCTTTACGGTGGCAAAATACCCAAAGGAAGTGGGAACCTACTGAAAAGTGACCTCGGGGCGCCGATCTCTGTCACACCCTAACGGGTGCGTTATGAACATAGCCCCAGAGACTCCATTTCAGCCCACATATTCCTTGCGGGTAGCCATCTAGGTTTTGTTTTGGACATACTCCAAGTACTCTCGAGTATATCTGGAGTCCCCCTTTTAGCCTAATTTAATCAATTCATACTTCAATTTTAACTTAAAACATACCAAGATGCAATCGCAAAAATTTCACTCCAAACACATGCAAGCACATTGATCTCTTTGATTTGACTCCATTATTAAGGCACTGGTCATTTTTGCTTCATATATATATTGTTTATCAGCTTTGTGCTTTCGTGTGTTATTTTCGTATCTTGTCATCTTCAATTGTTTATAGTTAAAATATTCAAACTCCTAAGTAACTGATTCAGTTTAACATCACCACACTAAGAAATCATCCTTAGTAACTTAATAGGGTCTACCTCACTTGGCTCCGTTAGGAGTTGAGCCTAAACGGAGGAGTCAAGAACAAGGTGACAGCCTTGACTCGAGACTTGCCCCCAAGGACACACCGAGTGGCTTGAATATTTCTGCCACATGATCCAGGTGTGTGAAAAGGCGGCAACACAACGCAAAAGAGATAACAATCTAACAAAAATGGAAATCAATTTGGCATATGGTGTAAAAGATAAAATGGCAAGTATATAATTAATCAAATATCCCTCTAAATATTTTATTTTGCAAATTACTTATTGACGTACATGTTCTTTTTTTCCATGTATTGTTGCATAAGGACTGAATGGTTGTGTAATTTTTTCGTGTATTGCTTATTGCAGGTAAAACACCATAAGGCTATGGTCTATAATGGAGGTAGATATCAGATCAAAAAACTGGATGAAACAAAGAAAACATCAAATTCTGGGGTTTTAGTTGTCTTTGAGGTTACCAATGTTTCATCTAGAATTGACAGACATCCAGAAGTCTCATAAAATCAATATTAAGGGTATTTGGAAGATATTATACAGTGTGACTTTAAATCCTTTAAGGTAGTTCTATTCGTTGTCAAATGGTACAGGTTACGATTGAATCAATGTGATCCTGATAGAACTATTATTGAACATGATAATGGATTTACCATGGTAAACACAGGGTTGTTTGAGCCAGGAATAGAGCCCTATGTTCTTCCAAGCCAATGTGAACAAGTATTTTACTCAGAGGTTCTAGGTAAAGTGGGCTGGTCGTTTGTTGTGAGACACGATCCAAGGGGAAGGCAGGTAAAGTATAACCTAGATGATGGTAATGAAGATGGTTCTCTAGAAGAAGAATATGATGACAAAGAGCATGATCAACTTGAGTTAGTTGACTATGATGATCCAACAGAAGATGTCCAAAGAATAGTTGAATCAGATGATGTAGCAGACAATGTCGATGAAGATTATTCCGATGATGACATGATGAGTGTGACTAATGATGATGACGATGATGATATGGCCAATCCTTACAATGTTGACTATGTATCTGATGATACAGATGATGACATGGATGAAGAAGATGCTGACATGGATGAAGAAGACGATGAAATATATTGAAATTATCATCATCATTGTCATCATCATCATCATCATCATCATCATCATTGTCATCATCATCATCATCATCATCATCATTTTCATCATTTTCATCATCATCATCATCATCGTGTCTTCATCATCATCATCATCATCATCATCATCACACATCATCATCTTCATCATCGTCGTCATCATCGTCACACATCATCATCATCATCATCATCACACATCATCGTCGTTGTCATCATCACGCATCGTCATCCTCATGATGATGATAATTATCATCATCGATATCATCATCATCATCATAATCATAATCATCGTCTTCATCAGCATCATAATCATTGTCATCATCAACATCATCATCATTGTCATCATCATCTTCATCGTTGAATTCATGTTCATTACCAACATGTGCATCATCTTCATCATCATCGTCATCATCATCGTCGTCTTCCTCATGATGATGATACTCATCATCAACATCATCATCACCGTCATCATCGTCTTCATCATCATCGTCATCATCAATGTCAACATCATCATCATCAAGATCATCATCATCATCATAATCATGATCATCATCCTAATCATAATCATCGTCTTCATCAGCATGATAATCATCATCATCATCATCATCATCATCATTTTCATCATCGACATCATCATTGTCATCGTCTTCATTAACATCATAATCATCACCATCATCATCAACATCATCATCATCAACTTCATCACCATCATCGTCATCATCATCATCATCACCATCATCATCGCCATCATGGTCACCATCATCGTCTTCATCAACATCATAATCATCACCATCATCATCAACATCATCATCATCAACTTCATCATCATCATCATCATCATCATCATCATCATCACCACCACCATCATCATCTTCATCATCATCGTCATCATCATCGTGGTCATCACGATCAACATCATCATCATCTTCATCATCATCGTCATCATCATCATCAACACAATCATGATCATCATAATCATCATGATCATTGTCATAATCATAATCATCGTCTTCATCAGCATCATAATCATCATCATTGTCATTGTCATCAGCATCATAATCATAATCACCGACATGAACATCATAATCATAATCATCATCATCAACATCATCATCATCATCATCACCATGTTCACATGCTGACATGCTCAACTTTTCAATCATCCTTCAAAGATATATTTTCATTTATCCAAGATAGGGATGTGTCATTATGTAGATGGTTCTTCCCTCATTAATGTGAAAGTTCTTTATTCAAGTTAGGATATAATAAAAATATCCTAATATTATTATGGCAATTTATATAATATTAAATAACATATAATAAAAATAAAATACATGTAATATAAAATAATATATAATAAAAATAAAAGACATATAATATATAATAACAAATGACAAGTGTATTTGGATATTGTCATGACTCGTTTTGGACAGTTCAGTTCAATTTGGAGGTTTTTGTGAATTTGGGAGTAGGTCCAATGGAGCATAGGGTTCAGAATTGGAGCTCACCGTTGATAATTGGAGCTCACACTTGAGAATTGGAGCTGACGGTACAAATTTGGAGCACATAGTTCACGTTTTGGAGTTCCAGTTTTGGATTTGGAGCTCATGGCTCAATGGGTAAGCATCATGACCTCTCTTTTTTGGGCATGCTATGACAATATTTTTTGGCCATCCTTTGACAAGGGTTTTTGGGTGACAAGGGTTTTTTGTGCATGTTGTGATGTTTTCTCCTTTGTGGGACAAGATTGAATGCAAATAGACCCTTCCTCATTTAGTGGGTTATTCAGGGATTCAATTTACAAACCTTCTTACCTTACAAATGAGAAACTCGTTGTTCGGGTAATGAACTTAGAATAGGGATTCATGCCTCACCCCTTCTCATATCTGTGAGTCACTATTATAGTGATCATTCATTTTGTAGCGCATCTATAGATGTAATTATGCAATTTATCTAGTTTTGCATAGACAGGCTTGATCAAAGAAGTACTTTGAAGAGACTAATTATCTGGACCTATGGAACAATTAAATTAGAACTAGGAAATTGGGGGCCCCTAACTACAACTAGTAAAGCCCCTCTTAATCCTAAGGATGGTCAGACTATTTTATGGGAATAATAAGGGAATAAAGACTTCCACAATGAGGAGGTCTTACTTCACAAGGAGGTATTAATTCACCAGACCAATTCATCCTCATATTCAACCGGTAAGGTCAGATACTACAGGGAATAGAAGCCCTTAATATTTTAGAAGGAAAGACAAATAAGGGGTAGGGGTTGACTTTCATGTTTCCAGCAAGTCATAAGGCAGGAAAGGAAAGTAATAAATAAATTAATAATGGGGTGCCAATCACCCACCCCACCACAGGGTACCTGTTCTGGCAGTGCCAATAAAGAGCAGGTCTTAAGGAGGAGAGCGATACCATATCTAGGGAACAACCTTGGATCAATCAAAAATATACCATAGGGAACAGATCCTCTCAAATCCAGGACCTTGAAAAACACACTAGTTCAGGGACAAAAGTTTGGGAACAAAGAAGTTGAAATAAGTAGCACCTTTTAAAAAACCAAGGCAAAGCAAACAATTTCTTGGTTGGGGTAATTATACACCTTAACAAGTTGGAGAATACAGCAGAGACAACCATTATGGGAAGGGTCTAAGGTCGACAATTCAATGCCAAGACCCTCAAATATCGGGGTTATGAAAATTGGGGTGACAAACTAGGATGCGTGCCCAAAGTCCTGTTAATATCATCGTCAAACAAAAACTATCCATGAGGACAGAGTTCAAGAACTCTATCCACATGAACTATATCTCACAAAAGATATGATTTAGGAATAAGTCCTTAGTTTTCAAGTGTGAACTAATTATTTTCCAACTATGAATTAATTATTTGAGATCATATTAGACTCCTTAAGGATATAGAGCCATTGGACTGGCTTATAATGAGTAATGGATTTTAAATTTAAGTTATGAAAAACAATAATGAATCCAATAGCAATTTATTATAAAAGTAAAAGTATAGTATTTGGTTAGGAGAATTTTATTACTGTATTCATAGTAATAAATTTTTTGTATTAAATCTATCAAAATAAAGATGTGGATGGTGTCTTTAATAGTTGGGAAGATTATTTACATTTAATTGTAATTTGTTTATAAGACTTATCATTATTCCATCGAGATGTTTCCTTTCAAGGTTGTGTATGTTAGGAATAGTTACAAAATAACATACATTAACTATTCCCCTAACTTTTAGAACTCAACCCTAAATTAAACCCCTTAGTTACTTCGAAAGAAAAATATTTACAAACACGATTCTCATACTGATTTGGTAAAAATATATCCATATAAAAGTCAATCTTTGACCTATTAGCTGAGCTAGAGAAAAATTGGAAACTTATGCAATGTCCCCTATTCAATTCTTGCCTTTAGTGCTGCAAAACTGCTTTTCTAGAATTTTTGTAGCATTTTCCCCTGTTTTACACTGTAGTCGCTACAAAAGTTTCACCTTCAGAACTTTTGTAGAATTTTCGTTGTTTTTACACTGTTGGCACTGCAACAGTTATGAAAACTGCATTTTTTGTGCAAAAGCTTGTCTGGACGCTTTCAAACCTTTTCCAAGGCTCTAATACTAAAATTTAAGCATGTTATGGTCTAATTTCATCAAATTTATCTCTTGCCTCAGCAATAAGTTTTAGATTACCTGCACTTACCTCATCTTTCAACATTTGCAACTCTTTCTTCATATTTTTGTTTTTTGCTTTAAGGGATTTGTTATGCTTGAGTAGTTGTTTTTTCTTTTGAGTTTGGAGTACATCTCCTTGTTGAAGGAATACCTAGCACCTTAGGATCATAACCAACAAGGAAAAGAAACATGTTATAATCCCTGCTCATTTTCCTAATCTCTAGTTCAAGCACGAGCAATTTAATTAATCCAAAATGAAATAAACTAGTGCTCTACCTTCTCAACGAGTAGCAACAACAAGTAACAACACTAGTTTTAGCAAGTAATAACAACATTTTCAACGAGTAGCAACAACAACATAAAATAGTTTAAAACTGCTAGTGAGTAACAGTAGCAGCAATGATTAGTTCGAAACTAATGCTTAATATAAGACTCAACTTAAAAACAAGTTTATTAATTTGATTAATGAACTTTAAACTTAATAAACCAAACTAATTTCAACCAATTACAAATTATGGCTTAAACTTGGAAAATAACAGCATGAAAATTCCTCATTAATAGCATGGCTTAGTGAACAACACTTCCAACCATTCCTATGAATTTCTTACGCTTAAAAAACTTAAATTTTGGTAAATCTTCTCTCATAAATGAATTTCATTCATTAAAAATGAAAAAAAAAATTGTCCATGAGGACAGAGTTCAAGAACTCTGTCCACATGAACTATATCTCACAAAAGATAACAAGTGTTTAGCCAAGCAACGGTGACGACTCATGGTATTAGGCCTCACTAGTTTGTGATGTTGCAACCCCATGAAACATAATACCATGAGTCTTCCCCATTATTAGCCAACACTTATTAGCTATTTTAGAGTTAGTGAATTGAAAGTGACTAAGGCAACGCAAAAAATAAAGGTAATAAGTTTGACTAAATAAACTATTTTGATAATTGTACCTACATCTTCCGCTATTTTGATAATTTTACCTAATAAAGTATTTTGATAATGGTGACGATTCTTGGTATTTTGTTTCACAAGTTTTCCATGTTGCAACCTAATGAAACATAATACCAAGAGTTGTCACCATTATTAGCCAACACTTACTAGCTATTTTAGAGTTAGTGAATTGAAAGTGGCTAAGTCAAAGCAAAAAAGAAAGGTAATAAGTTTGACTAAATAAACTATTTCGATAATTGTACCCACATCTTCTTTGATGGGGCTTCAGCCAATCAAATTGGAGGTATAGGTGTTCATCTTTTGATCACCCAGGACCACTATTTTTGCTTCAAATTGGGTGTTGGTCTGAGTACAAACACCAGATTTGAACTACTTGCTTTATGGACTCTCATTTATTGTGCTAAATCCATGGTCCTTCCCACTCTACACATTCATGGTGACTCCACATCCATCATTAATTGGTTCAATAGAAGATCATCACTAACTTTACTTGCACTTGATGACTGGTGTCAATGTGTTCGTCATATGGAACCTTACTTCATCCAGCTAAAAGTAGTTCACATATTCAGATAACACAATACTAAGGTTGATAGCTTATCCAAAGAAGCATTAACCTTGTCCTCAAGCCATTTTCAGTTTCCTAAATTCACTGATGGTGAATGTACTGATCAGGGCACTTTCCAGCTTTTCTATCCCTTAGCACTTGAGTCTTTTATGTGTTGTTTCTATTAACATCCTTTGGATGATTGAGGTGGATGATCCCCTCATATTACTGATCTCTCTTATTTATTGCTTCTTTGGATTAGCTACTTCAATATTAGACTTGAATTCTCAGTCTGATGAAGGTTAGTGATGTGGATGTAGTCAAGATTCATAGATTAGAGGTGTTACCTTTGAATTTTTGTCCATTATTCATGTGAAGCTTATCAATTGTATTCCTAAGGGTTTCCTTAGGGTTGAAAATTAGTATGGGAAAACAAGTTAGCGTTGCCTTAGGGTTGAAAATTAATATGGGAAAACAAGCATCATCAAGACAAGCTAAAAGGAATAAATCAGCAAATATTACAGACTGATATAAATGTATTTAACGTGCCAAGTGGCCAGATCTGGACATGTCCGCTCTTCACCACCACTGGGAAATATGCCTCTGAAGTGCTAGCTTATGCACTTCAGAGTAGCACAGAGGTTAAAACATCTACTCTACAGGTGAATTTGAACGTAAATGATAAAACATCCACTATACGATGAATTTGAACATAAATGATAAACAGAGAGGAGTGCTAAGCAAGTTACAACACTTTGTAGTAAATCGAATGAGTAGAGATATAATGTCTACAGCATTCTGCATACATCCTTCACTTGAATGATGTTAGTTCTTGGTGATACTGTATAGTGGATCTTTTAACCTCTTCAGTGCTACTCTGTAGTGCATATATTTATATATATCTAATCATATATATATATATATATATATATATATAATCCATGGTGGTGAAGAGCATACATTCCACTTGAATGATGTTTGGGTCTTGAAGCAAGTACTAGGTATTTTGATGTCCTCCATTTTTTATTTGATCATTTTATGCCAATTTTCACCGTGATTGATTTTTTTTTGCCCCTCTTACAATTAACAGGATAGGATGACCTTTGTGGTTTAGACAGTTGGTTAGCTTTAAAATTATTCCATGCTATGAGTGATATTTGATGTTTCCTTTCCCTTTTTCCATCCCCTTGGTTTCACCAAATCATTGAGGAAGGCATGATATGGTTAATTTAAGAGCCTTTTGATTTGTGGGGTATAGTATTTTTTTGTTCTTTCTACTATGGGATTGCCTTAGGGTTGAAAATTAGTATGGGAAAACAAGTTAGCGTTTCCTTAGGGTTGAAAATTAATATGTGAAAACAAGCATCATCATGAATATACATACTAGATTGGCATAAAACTTTGTTTCGTAGAGCAGTATGGGTGAACAATAGAATACTACAAATCAATGATAAGTTAGGGATAATATTCATTATAAAAGGACCTTTGGGTAGGAAGAACAGGGCATCAATTCATCCTCCATTTGAGTCCTTCAACCATTCATCTCACTCCCTTCATTCGTAGGTCTCAAAATCTTTAATTTGGGAACAAAGTACTTATACAGTTTGATCAAAGCCATCAGCTATGCAAGATGCTGAAAGTAAGGATATTGTTTCATGTTTCACTTTTGTTGTCAAAAGGAATACTGAAAAGTTAGGAAGTACCAAAGATAGTCATTATGTGCACGTGGACTTAATGTAGGGAGAGAAGTCATGTCTACTTTTTTGTTCTTGAATGGGAGAAATGATTACACTATTTTATACACTATTTCATGAGAGATATTACATGCTTGGAGGTTACTCATTGAGTTGGTCCACTTGGAAGGTTGTTCACATGGTTCATGCCCTATTTTGTGAAGAACGATTTTGTATTCGGGGGTTTCTTTATAGATTGACTATTGTGCACATGGGTGGCATCTAGGGACTACAAAGCAAGTTGTGTTTTACTCCAAATAGTGTTATGATGTATAGGAATCCTACAAACCTAATTGAATCGACAATGAAGTAGGTTTAGAGTCTAGATGTTTATATTTCTAGGTTTTTTTTTTTAATTGAAGTTTCATGTGTGTGGCCTGTGCATTAACACATTCATTAGGTCAATTTAGTACGGATTGGGACGAATTGACCATTTTCGGTACCAAACTTGCCACTCCAATCGTTTCAAAGGCCAAGTTAGCTCAGTTGGGGGTCAACTCGGTTAACTCAACCACCTCGGTAGAAAAACACTTTATTAAATCTGCAACTATTATTGTTGAAAAGGGGTTAGGCCAGTAAAAGGAAAAGACAATGTTAGGAAAAGGAAATGCAAGCAATAAGTGAGAATGGAGAATTGTATGTAACTAAAAGAGGGGCATACATAAGATTTCTTATGGCATACATAAATTTTTGAATACAATCCCATTAGTATCATAAATTATGGGAGAGATCAGAAAAACATCCCTACACAAATATTAACCGATAAGTATGGTTTCGGTGCTTCATTTGGTGAATAAAATCCTATAACAATAGTTGTTATTATGACTCTTAAAGGGTCCTAGATGAGATCTATGCACTTTTAGGAAGTTCAACTTTCAAGCAAAAGAAGCCATCAACAACAAGTATGTGCGCCCTATAAAACATGGAAAATATCATAAAACATATTAGGTAAAATGGATAATCATCTACAGCATCACAAAATCATTCATGGGAAAACTAAAAACCACTTAAAGGAGATATGTTCTTTGAAGGAGATGGTCCATTAAAGGAGAACCTCCAGGTTTTGTATAGACATATATTGGCATAAATTGTAGTTTTATATGTGATGCATATGCATAACATATCGTCTCAAGCTCGACAAAGTTGAAAGGCTAAAGTACAATGGCCACATGTATACATTTGAAGCTTATGAAGCCTACCCAATTCATGTTAGCAAAAGGCAATGCAAGCAATAAGTTAGAATGGAGACTTGTATGTAACCAAAAGAGGGGCATTCATTAGAATTTTTAGGGCTACCAAATTCCCTCACCTATTAACCAAACTCATTCTTGACAAGCTTTTTCTTTAACAAGTTATTGGCTTACAAGTCTTTCCAAGTTTTTTTTCTTATAAGTCTTTCCACGTTTTTTTTGCTAGTATTTTGCTATGCTTATGTCAAAAAAAAAAATTCCCACAATGCAGGTAGAACCAAACAGGTATTTTTCAGACCTATCTTCATCCAGGGAAGGGAGTTTGGGAAGGCTACAGGAAAGTGAGACATCCAATAGGTCTACATGGGCTAGATCAACTAAATGTCAGAAGATCAGAAGAAAATTTGACAAATGCATGAATTTTTTTCTCCAAGGAGGGGGCTCATGTTCCTATGATGATGAGATAGTGGGAGACATTGATGTGCCCTTAAGGTACCAACACCTAGTGAAACAATGGGTGCCTAGCGATCTTCCTAAAGTAAACACTGATTTTTGTGTGAATGAGAGGATATATAGAATTGCATCGTCCTCATTGCATGGATTGGGCTTGTTTTGCATGGATGGAATAAAGGTTGGATACGATAGATGTACAGAATTGATGGAGTATGTTGGACCCTGTTACAACTACAGTGATTGGATGCGCCTAGTCCAATATACATGAAGTATGTGTAGATATGGTTTTTCAGTGAATTATGTACAACTGAAAGACAAAGCTCAAAATAAAGGAGCAACGATGTACATGGACGGAAGGCCAAAAACAACCAGTAATATTGTGGGGTTTATAAACAGTACACAACGAGGGTCTACATTAAAGCAACCCATCTGCATATTCGAGTCGCGTGAAGGAAACCATGTCTTTGTATGTGCAATTAAATCAATATCTGATGCCGAAGAACTGCATATTGATTACAATTTGAATCATGTAGATACAAACAATGTTAGTATGGTTGTGGTACAACAAACAATTTAACCACCCTTTTCTTAATTATTTTAACGTCTATAGGAATTTTTGTTAGCATATAATTGAAATTATCTACTTTTCATGTTTCCTTATGTAACTTTTAGTATGTTTTTGATGCAGGGTTCTCTTAGGGGCACCTCCATCTCTGTAGATGTTTGTCAACCCGAGTCAAGGCAGCAGGTATACATCGATATTGCCAATGTAATATTAAATTTTAGGATGGACATACAAATACATTGTTATGTATTTTCATTACTATATTAGGTTCGTTTATATAATATTATCGATTTTCCATGCAGAGTGTTGATCAGGGAAGCTAACCGACTATTGATCAGTTGACTACAACATCAGGGAAACAACCAAACATGAATGTAATTCTCCATTTCAAATACTTTTAAATCATAAACATGTCTATCGTGATGCATTATGTTTATTTTGTTGTGTATTCTTTCGTTTTTATGGTTGCGTTCATGATGGTAATGTTGTCTACCTTTTTTGCAGATTGACCGAGGAAACTCCCCAGCTATTGATCAGACGACTAGAGACTCGAGGAAACCATTTAACCTAAATGTAATTCCACATTATAAATACTTCAAAGATGTACACATATAAAACATGTAGCATAGTGTTTATTTTTGTTTTTGTTCTATATTTGTTAGCTTATACATATTGCATTCATTGTGATAATGTTCTCTACTTTTTTTGCAGGTGGCTGATCAAGGTAAATCCCCATCTGTTGATCAGACCACACCCTCAGCTAGGCATCAGGTAATCCTAGATGTAATCCCTAATATAATTATTTGCGCACACTATATTTTCAAATACTAAGCAATTTTTTATATATTTCAATTGTAGACAAGGGATTCCGTTTATGAAACAACGTCTCAAAACTCTTTACAGAATGAGGTCTCTCGATTGATGAGAGATAGTGAAATTAGAGAGTCTGCAAACCCGTTGAGGGTGCTACAAAGGACAAAGGAAAAACAAAATGAGGAACTGGTTCGTCTGATGTTGGCATTTACACTAACAAAAGGGCTCGAACAAAGGATTCAATTGTTGTTACAGCAACGTAAACAAGTGGACATAAGTTATCGAATAAAAATGTAAATTCATTTATAAAAACTTTATAATATTTGATTTTATATGTTGTTGAACTTATAATACAATGGGTTTAATTTATAGCTTGCTATGGAGATTATCAGTGGTGGTCAAGGCAATGTTGGTCCCAGTGACAAAACCACTCCACATACACCACATACTGCTCCCATATTGTCCACTAAACAATCAGCAACATGCTCTGCGACACCGCCGAGGGCAGCGGAGGGTGCAACCGATGTTGCCCCACCCACAACAGATGTTGCAGAAGAAGGGGTGGATGCAGGGCTAGATAGAGATGTGGAAGCATTTCCTGGATATTCTCATGTGACTAGCACTAGTTCAATAAAGTGTACATTTTTGGTGAATGAATAACTGGTTCCAATAAAGATAGAGAGGATTCCAGGTCATTATAGATTGTTCAATTTATTTTTTATAATTTGTGTCTAATATACAGATAATATTTTCTAATGTTGACTAATGATGGCAATAATGTTTTGCAGGAAATGATATATTTTATAAACACATGAATGATTTGGCCTTGGAGATATTCGAGCCCACCATCCGCACAATGTGGAACAAGCAGCCAAAATCTTTAAAGGATGATCTGGCTAATCGCTTGGTTAGTTTGTTCGAAAAAGATACCTTTGATACATCGAAGGTACTACAGAAGGCTGGAAAACATCTAAAGATTGTCCGATACCAATATAGGGTTCACCTAGAAAAGAACCCTAGGTATGAGCACCCTCCAATGATTCCATCTATGGAGTGGAAAGCCTTGGTGGAAGATGGAAAAGAGAAGGGCCTGAGAAAATTAGGAAAGATACCACCAGGTAGAATAGGGAGGTATTCAATTCATTCCAAAATGTAGTGGTAAGCCTTATTATTACTAGTTTTTATATCAATTTGGTACATAGACTAATGTATTTAAAAATTTAATTACTCTCTCGGACACATCTAAGGCCACAAAGGAAAGAATTGAAAAAATTGGCCAACATAAGCTTGGGCCTGGTGGTTACTCCAACTTGGCGACCCGATATGTAAGTATCGCAAAACCTGAATCCGCATCCAAATATCATATAGATTATTATTTTTGTTTTGTTCTGAAAAAAGGCTTTAAAATTAATGACATCATGAAAATATGAAGGCCGACCGGTTCAAAGAATTGCCCAGTGCAGATTACATGAAGCTTGGCTTCGAACATGGCTTTGACGTCGTTGTTGAACACCGGAGAAGCTTGTCTGTGAATACTGCACGATCTTCTGCTGATCCATCTGGTGCCCATGTATGTGAAAACTGTATAGTTTAATGATAATTTATTAATGCTCATGCAATTTGTTCCTTATAAATAAACTAACGTAAATTATTTAATCCTTTTTGTGCAAGAAAGTAACGATCCCGTTCATGTCGAGGATGAAGTACATGACCAACCAAACGAAGATCATGCTTCTCATCCTGGTAATGAATTTATTAATGTGCTAATATTTTTTATAGACCATTGCAGATGATGAACATTAATTCTAATTCTACACAATTCAACTACAAAGCATGTAGCTCCAGATCATAACACGGAACAGGTTAGGCCAGTACAAGATAATGTTGAACATGTTGATGTGCACATGGAAAGTATTAAAACACACATTCGTAATGCTTTTCTAATGAATTACTCATATTTATCAAAATATAAATATATTAATGAAATATTTTGACATTATTGCAGAAATTCATCGCCCCTCGCCTGAAGTTCAACCTTGCGAGCAGACTAGTAGGGATATCGATGATCAGATTCCCGAAGATGTGACTCTAACTAAATATTTAAAGAGAAGAAAAGTAAAAAGAAAGTGACTAAACAAATTTTGAGTAATTCTTATTGATAAAAAAAAATTAATGCTTTTTCCTCCGTTTTATGAATGAATGTTTTACTGAATTGTTTACTGATATTTTTTTCTGCCATTGACTAAATTAATGTTTTAATGAATGAGTTAATGAATGGTTTTTTCAGCTGCTGAATGATTGAATGGTTTAACGAATGTTATAAAGAATGATTTAATGAAAGCATTTTTCAACTATTGAGTGAAATAATTTGCATTGTATATGCATTGTTATTTGCATTGTGAAATAATGAAATAAATTGTTATTTGCAAGTATAGGCATTGGGTTTGGGGAGTTGAGAGTGATGTGAGGGGGGCAGGGGACATAAGAGCTTCCACCTTCACATGGTTGGTCCTATTTAGTAGAGAATATTAAATTATTCTCGAAACAGAGAGGAGATCAATGAATGGTAAGGAATAATACATTAAAAAACATCTATTTCTATATTTTTATTGTGTAATTTTCATTATTGCTATTTGACTCCTCCATTGGAACTTGTTACAGATAGAGTTGACAAACATTTACATAGTTAAGATGCAAGAAATGGAGTTTTGATTAGATCGATGGCCTTATATACATAGTATTTTTGGCTATCCATGTTTTATCAGGTGATATATTCTTACTAATTATAATTTTTTGTTTACATAATTTATGTTAGATCATTATATTTTAAATTCCTTGATTAGATTAAGCAATTGAGTGTCATTTAATGTTTCTTGAGGATTTTAAAGAACTCAATTACTGTTTCTTGAGGATTTTAAAGAACTCAGTTACTTGAATTGAATTAGTAAATTATAGATGTTATATAACATGTTTATATAAATGGTTGGGCATGATAGCTTCGGAGATAGATTGTTTGAATACTTGGTCGATTGTAGCAGGATGCATTTATTTTTGCAACACACTCATGTCTTCATTTTATGTTTTCAAGATGCTTTTGAACAAATAATGGCTTGTTTCTACATCATAAGTCCACATTAAATTTTTTCAAGATGCTTTTGAACAAAGAATGGCTTGTCTCTACATCAAAATTCCACATTCAACAGCCTTTGCAGCAAGAGTTTTTATATACCAAAAAAATAGCAGTCATTCTTTACTTGTTTATGGATTTTGCAATCTTGCAGATGCAAGATGTGGACAATGGTACACTGTTAAATTGGACTCTTCAAAGGTTACCTTGGAAAATAGGGCAGATCTTCTTCAACGAGCTGAAGTTCGTGTGTGTGCTTTTGATATAGAGACAACCAAGATTCCTTTGAAGTTCCCTGATGTTAAATATGACATGATAATGATGATTTCACACATGGTGGATGGGAAAGGCTATCTTATTAAAAATCGAGAAGTAAAAAAACTTGGCATTGTTTTATGCCTGTTGGTCAGCCTATCCTTTGTTTTGGGATTTCTTTCATCTATGTTTTGGGATTTCTTTCATCTATGTTTTGGGATTTTTATTGTTTGCATATTGATGTTGCATTGATTGTTATGAACATCATTTCTCTTCTTTAGTTTTCCACTTCCTTTTCGTTTGTTTCATGAGTGTGTAGGGGTGGGGCATTGAAGACTTGGAGTACACTCCAAAACCAGAGTTTGAAGGAAATTTCAAAGTAGCAAATGTGCCAAATGAGGTATATCTGCCATTTACTATTTACCCTAAGACTATAATTCTGAAAACAAGTATTGATCCACTGGAAGTTTGCTATGATTTCCAGACAGAGATTCTTAGGCGTTGGTTCAATCACATGCAAGAATTGAAGCTTAGGATTTATGTCACGTATAATAGAGATTTCTTTGATTGACCTTTCATCGAACAATAGGGTAATTACCATGGAATGAAAATGAGTGATGTATGTTAATTTTCTTATCTAATATACTGGCATCTTATGCTTGCTGACTGTTGTTATATTTTCGCTCAATTATATGTTTAATTGGAAAAGGAGTTTATTATTTAGTGTATTACAATGAATGTATTGATCCATAGAGTGGACATCTCAGGGCCCCAATGTATACTGTGTTCTTGAATCCTTTAGAATTTTTTCTCTACCTCTTAAAATTCCTGCATTGTTTTGTAACCAATGATAGGTTTTTTACCATCATTATAAATTTTTACCCCTCTATTATCTAGCCACTTCATTTAGCAAGAACAATCTATTCTTACCTTGGTTTTTTGGAATTTGCAAGAGTGAAGTTAAATATCTACTGTACATTATTAATAATGATTTAAGGTAACATAATTTGTTGTTTCTTTGTCTCTTTCCTATATGAAGTGGTTATGTATTTGTAGGATTCAATCTTATTCTATATCCCTTCCTTGAGCAAAGCTAGACTATTCTAAAAGTATTGAATGCCTCTTGGTCAGCAAGTTTATTTCTGTTATTTTTTTATCTTAGCTATTTCCTTTGGTCCCCTCTATTTAGAGACTCTATAGGTTCAGTGTCCTCCATCATCACTTATTAAGATTGGGGATGTAAACCACTCTTTGCATCAGAGCTCTTTCTTATACAGGGAGAAACTTATGCAGATACTTATACAATTAGCACAATGCATATGAAGGATAAACACAATTATTTAGACCCATTTCATCTTAATCATGTTATAAAAAGCCACCCTTTAGAACTTTAGTCTCCTCAAAATGGAGGTCAGGGACACAGACAGTGTATGGGGACTGCTTCATTCCACTTTCCAACTAATAGTATCACCCAAAGAAGCATTGCATTGTGTTCAACTAGGAAAACTTTATTGAAAGCAACCTTTCTCTGACTCCCTCGAAAGCCAAGTCACATAGGCCATTTCTAAGTGGGTAAGTTGGAACATGTGGGCATGGGATTACGTGACCTTTGTACATGTGGTTCACACTACCTGAGTTACTTGGAGAAGTGTGTAGGAAGAATTTGTGTTGCAATCACCTACCCTTAGCACATGTAATGTCTCTAGTTAAGGAACATTCTCCTAAAGTGTTCATGGATTGGTTATATTGGACTTTGTCTTGTTAAGTGGTCCACTTGTAGACCTAGTACATGGTTTGCTTGTAATTACTCTCTTCCTTATTCCATAAATATAAAGGAGGGTGATTCTCTTGAAGATATTGGGTTTTCTATTTTGTGAAAAGTAAAGTTAAGAGTAAAGTAGTTGTGATAACTATATGTGCAAGGATGAAATATATACTTCACATAGAATCCTCTAGTTTGCTACCAGGCTTCTTTCAGTGGTCAAATTCTAGGCTGAAACCATGTGGCCATAAGTGAAATCTTTGGATTTTTTTTTTAAATCCATCAACAGGCATTGCTTTTTCGACATTCTTCTGACACTCCGGTAAACCCATCTGATGTTCATGTCATGAGTGCGATGCTTCCGCCCATTGGATGACCGATGGTTAAAGTGTCGGACTGCATCGGAAGGCTGACTCTTCTAGTGTCGGATTACATCAGCTTTCTGATAGTGTCTGGATTAAAAACCGACGACACCACCATTTCTCTGACACTTCTGTCCGTCGGAAGGCCAATGCTGCAAGGGTCGGAGGACGTCAAATTTTCAACAGTTTATGCAATTTTGGTTAGCACTTCGGAAGGAAAAACGGTCAAATATGCGACACAATGGTCTGTCAGATCTCTGACCCACATTAGTATCCTATAGAAGATCCGACGTTACGCCACCAATGCCAAAAAAAAGTGGATGTGTCAAAAATGAGACAGAGAAGTTGTTGGCTTGCATGAGCAGACCCGGGTTTACCGTATTTAACCAACAACACCCCTAGCTCACTGGCCCTTTCGGTGACAGACCGCAGAGCGGCCTGAAGTTTCACCCGAAGTGATTCTAATGGGTTGGCCAAGGACTCAAGTGTCTTGGACCAGGTTCTATGGTAGCCTGGGTGTCTCGCAGCTCTTCTAGCCTACGATATCTCTCTCTATCTGCGACGTGCAACTTCCTCTTACTTGCGACGAATATAGTCCTTATCGCATCACCGTGCCTCAGGCAACGCGTAACTCCTTCCTACGTTGATTCTCAACCTTAGCACACCACAGCTCCTATGCTGGTGCGATAACGCCTCCTTGCGATATCCTACCACTGCGGCTCAGCGTACTCAGTGCAACTCGTTCCGACTTATGGGACTCAGTATACAAGGTTGCTTAACTCTATGACTCTTAACTACCTGGGATGAAATGTAGATAAACTCTTACACAAAATACTTATGGACTTCAACTTGCACTTATCATCTATAGTGTTGTAGACTGAATAACACATACATACATTAAACTGTAAACAAGACCCATGTGATAACTAATAGATGCAACAAATAAACACAACACATAATCCAATCACATAACACACGATTTTAATGTGGTTCACCTCCAGGATGGAAGTTACGTCCACAGAACTGTGTTTCTATTATAGCTCGGGGGAAGGTAAACACAGCTCTGTTGCACCGCATATGCAGCTCGAGATCTTCTGGGTAACTCCGCACATAGCCTAGATCCCTTCTCTCTTAGATCTCTTTTCTACTCTATATTGCACCTCTTACAATATACTCTTCCCTCTCTATCAATCCCTGTGGATCATTACATGCATGCTCTATGAGCTAGCTACTGGTTACAGTAAGATAACTACTATTAATAACAGAACCAGAGCTCGGCTTCTACAACTATCTGATAATCTACCAAACAACTAACAACTAAATGAACCAACCTTTTACAATACAAAATAAATCCCTTTATAGGCGGCCCGAAGGTCTCGCCGTTACAACACTATGGGCCTGTCCCAACAGTAACCCAAAACCCTAACTAGTGACAGTCGGCATATCTGTACTTGAGGTAGCCGCTTTCCGTCACACCACAGCTCTCTGCAGTCTTCCATGCTTCCCAGCGCTGACCATGGGTACTGTGCACCACTTCCCTGCTTCTGTCCTTCGTCTTCAATACCTCGGCCTCGTTGCTCCTTTTCCTTTATGAGGGTAGCTGAGCCCTCCTATCTTTGCTGCTGCCTTCAATGCAGTGGGTGAGCTCTCTCTTCTTGGCCGCTCAAGTACTGTCATCTTCCTTGACTTCTCTACCCTAAAATTCATGGTTTCTAGCTCTGCTCTGCAGCTAGAAACATGCTATGGTGTCGTAGCTCTATCTTATCTCCTCTCCACCAAAACTGTCTATCCACTAAATTGGCAGCTTCTTCTGTAGCTGCAGGACTCTGCTCTAACAGTCCCCTAACACTTACTTGTGTCTCGTCCCCGAACCACTACCAGCGGGCTTCTCCTGCTGTAGCTTCTCCTTGGCTTCCTATGAAGTCCGTTGAAACTTATCCCGAAGTCCTGTGACTTCGTCCTGCATCGCTGCGACACGCTCTTGTGCCGAGTCAAGCATAGCTTCACTAATACTGGAGTCCTCTATTGACTCAGTTCGTAGGTCTCTCTTACCTTTCCTTATTGTTATGCTCGCAGTCTCACCGTTTGCAAGACCTACTATTCTTGTGCTTACCCTAAGGATTCAAATCCCTAGTATCACGAGAACTCCTCTCTATCTGGGTTAGAGCTCGTGCTATTAGGAAGATATAAATCTGTATCTTCCAGGCTTCTCAAAACATGTCGCTTGACCTGGAGCCTTCTATATGAAAGCGATACAAACCATGAATTCCATTCTGAGAACAAGCCTTTGTCTGCATGCTGGAATTCTACCCTTTGTTGGCTCTGCTGCCTCGTTTCAAATTTCTCCTCAGTGAATTGCTCCAGGTATTCATGCTACCTCTGATCACCAGATTTTTGTTCCTTTGCCTCAGCAATTTCTTATTCTTCTCTTAGCTGATCAGATAGGTTGGTTGTCTTCTCCTGTTGCTTTCTTTTTCTCATTTTTACTTTCATCCTGGTGGGAGATTTCTTCTCATCATTCCTCTGCTTTGCTGTCTTATCTTCAGTGATCGGCTCGTCTTTCTTCTTCTCCTTAGCAGAGACTTTGATGACATCTTCTACATCCTGCACTTGAATCCTCATCCTAGGCGGCTGTCTGACCTGTGATGTTTCTAATTTCACAACCCGGGGCGGCGTCGTCATAACGGACATACGGCCACCAGGGTCGAAACGTCTCAGCATGTCTTCTAAAGGTTCCTCCTTAGGCAGAACCCACTCGGTGTAAAACGCTCGACATGCAATGGCTGTAATTTCTGGAAATCACAGTACTCTATAACGGGATTAGTTCTGCACAGGGAAACTGATCGATGCACTCTATAACTCTCGGCTCTTGAATTCTTGCAAATGTAACCCTCCCGAATGAATAATTTCTTCTTTTATGCCGAAGACGATAATCCCGGACGCAACGGTCATCTAGACTGAATCCGTCGATCATATTAATTGCATGGACAAGACCACACCCGTCATCCAATCCTCAATAAATGCTGAAATCCGATCAAATTTCCCTCGAAGTGTGTGTACAGCCGCCGGTCTCGTCGAAGATTTACCAAATCTGGAAAAATTGATTACACTGCTGCCAAATCCACGGTAAGATATATCGGTCATTCCTTCATTAACTGCCTGTCAGAAGGCGACTTGACTAGCCCTCTGTTTCTTTGCAAAAGCGGGTACGTGGCACGGAGAGACATCACCTCGCTGCGATGCAACACCGCACCACCATAAGATGTCTAGGCTAGGGCTGAGAGGTGGAGTGGCTATTACTATAGAGCATAAGCCTACTGCCATTAATCAATGTCGGAAGAAGCTCCCCATCCAGTTTGCTGAGTTGAACGGAACCTCCCTCTGTAACTTGTTGTATCTGGTATGGCCCCAGCCAATGCGTCTTGAACTTCCCTGGAAACTTAATAAACTTACTGTCGTAGAGGAGTACTAGGTCTCCGATATGAAGAGTCTTACTCTTAATGTGTCTATCATGCCAAGATTTTTCTCATGCCTTCTGCACTTTCTGATGGAAGCCAGCAATGAATCTTTCTTCCTCTAAGGCAAGCAGCTGCACTAGCCTTTCATCCACTGTGTCCATATCAGTCATCCCGGTAATCTAAGAAATCCGTAAGCTGGGAAGAATATACTCCATAGCCATAACAGCCTCCTGTCCATACACCAAGCTGAAAGGTGTGTGTCCTGTAAGTTTCTTGCATGTGGTCCTATATGCCCATAATACAGCGTTAACTCTGAGGTCCCAATCATTCCTTTGGCTGTTGCAGATCTTTGTAAGAGCGTTTTCTAAAATCTTGTTAAAGGCCTCCACCATACCATTAGCCTGTGGGTGGTAGGGAGTTCTCTTATGGTGCTGAATTTGAAATTCTTCCGTCAAGGCCTCAATAGTGTGGTTTAAGAAGTGTGTACCTTGATCGCTCATCAAAACTACTGGGCATCCAAATCTACTGATGATGTTTTCAAAAAGAAATTGTGCGGCTGTAGCGGCATCACAATTTCTTACTGCTTTGGCCTCTGCCCACATGGTGAGGTACTCTGTTCCAGTGATGATATATCTTGCACTAGTGCATTTTCTTGGTGGGTTGATAGGACCCACAAATTCTATAGCCCACTTGTCAAATGCGCGCAGCGTAACCTGCTATCGCAGCGGCATTTCATATCGTCGTGAGGGTTTTCCTACCCTGTAGAAGATATCACAACATCTTCAAAAGTCCTTAGTGTCCTTATGCAATGTAGGCCACCATAATCCTGCAGCTACGATTTTCTGTGCAATCGGATTTCCTGCGGAATGACCTCCTGCGGTTCCTGAATGTGCCTCTCTGATGATAGCATTTTTTTCATGCGGCATCACACATATGCGCAGGACTTCATCTAGACCTAACTTGTATAATTGTCCTGCGATCAGGGTGAAGTCTGCTGCTTTAACAACCAACTGCTTCTTTTGCTACTTAGTAAACTCATCAGGTGCTAGTTTTGTAGTGAGAAAGTGAATGATATCAGCATAGTAGTCATCTGTGATCTGGATAGAAAACAACTGCACATCCGGAAAATTGTCCTCTAGGTTACTTGGCTCTTCTCCTGAGTCTATCCTCGACAGATGATCAGGTCCGACGTTCAATCTTCCTGGTTTTACAATGATTTCAAAATCATACTCCTGGAAAAGGAGTAACCATCTGCAGATTATCCCCCCTAACACTAGCTTATTGACCAGATGCTTCAATGCGGAATGGTCAGTAAAAATCTTGAATGAGGCACCCAATAGGTAGTGCCTGAACTTCTGCAGTGCATACACCATAGCTAAGCCTTCTCTTTCTATCGTGGTGTAGTTCTTTTCTACTGTCGATAGCTTTCTACTGGAATATGCGATAGGATGATCAATATCCCCTTCTCCTGGTTGCGTTAAAACAACCCCTAGTGCGATTCCAGAGCATCCACATGTACATGAAACGGCTTAGTCCAGTCTGGAAATACTAGGATGGGTTCTGCAACCATCTTCTCTTTAAGTGTGTCTAGGCTCTGCTGACATTCCTCGTTCCATAGGAATTTTACATCTTTCTTTAAAAATTTCTCCATTGGTGCTGTAATCTTTGCGTAGCCCTTGATGAACTTTCTGTAGTACCTGGTATGACCAAGTACTATTCTCAATTGCTTTACTGAGTTGGGTGCTGGAAGATTTACAATGATGGCGATCTTTGCGGGATCTACCATCAAGCCTTATCTGCAAACAATGTGACCCAACAAAATAACAAATGGCGCACAAAATATACATTTCTTCAATTTTAGAGAGATCTGGTACTGCCTACATTTCTCTAACATCAGCCTTAAATCTCCTATGTGCTTGTCAATTAGTCCAAATACAGTCCAGTCATCAAAATAAACTTCTAGGAATTTATGGATGTATTCTTTAAATACAGCAACTACTACTCTAGAAAAGATAGTTGGTGCATTCTTAAGACCAAAGGGCATTACCGTATATTGAAATGATCCCCATTCTGTTGCAAAGGTATTCTTGGATCGATCTTCTCGATGGATTCTAATCTGGTGATAGCCTGAAAATCCATCAATGAAGGAGTAGACCTCCTGTCCTCCCACGTTGTCTAACACCTCATCAGTAAATGATGTCGAAAATGGATCATGAAGTGATGCATCGTTGAGTTTACGCAGATCGACACAGATCCTGATGTCTCCTTTAGTTTTCTTTTATTGTACGACCATGGGACTAACCCATTCTCTCTCTTCTACGGGCTTAATGATCCGTGCTTCTAGCATCTTATCGATCTCATCCTTAACTTTTTCTTTATAGCGCGGATTTAGTCTATATGGACACTGCTTGACTGGTCGAGCATCCTCCTTCAATGGTATCGTCATTACTCCCAGGTCTCTGACTATTCCCTTCATCTCTGTGAACTTGGTGGGAAATAGGTCCTAATAGTTATGTAGCAAGTCTGCAATCTGTCCGACTGTTTCATCGTTCCAATAGTCTCCAATAGAGGCAAACTTTGGTTTTGTGTCTGTGCCAATATTGATCTTTTTAATCTTGATGGGCTCTGTGATTGCTGGAATTTCTAACTGTGGTCCCTCAACATCGCGAGTCCCTTTTGACTCCAGAATGTTGGTGTTGCGAGGATCCTCATCCTCGTCATCTGGTTTTGCTTCAAATTTATAGCACTCAAGCGCATCTTTTAACTGAATGGCCCACTCAGGCTGAGTCTGTACTGATAGGGTACAATCCTCAAATATCTTGATCTTTACTATATCTAGGGCCTGGTCAACACTTGGATACTCAGATTCAAAAGCAAAGGTGAGTAGAAAGCTATCTATCATAAGTGGCCATGTGGTTGTTCCCTTGCACAGTTCAGTCTCTGTGTACCAGTTCCTTGGGACTGTGTACAAAGTGTGAGAGAATCGGTGAATCCATTCATCCTTGGGAATGTCCGACCAATTCTGTTCACATGTCTAAATATGTGACCTGGGGTCACTTTCTCCTGTATATTTCTGCTGGCCATACTCTCTGTCGATAGAAAATATGATCGCCATTAGTCTCTTAATATCATCCCATGATGCGATATTCTGTTTATGCGCATACCACCATCTTGTAGGTGTGGCTCATACTGCAAGGTCCATAGCTGCGATCCTCTGCTCATGAGGAATTTTTTGTTCAAACTACTTGAGAAAGTCTTGGATATCTGTTAGACCATGAAACAATGGAATCTCATTGATTTCTGCACCAATCCATCGTAGTGACTTAGTCAAGTACGCGCATCTGTGCGCTGAGAATTCGTGAAGTCTGTTCTGCTAGTTCTCTAGACCAACATCTGAATCTGATGCGCATGAGCTGTCGCATCACCAACTAATGTTCCCTTCTACAGTCGGATTGATTTAGTCACTCTGGTTTGTGGTCATATGATAGAGGCTCTCTATGTTACGTGCCTCTTCCTCTGCTTGGATAGGTTCAATATATCTAGGACCCTAAAAAGGATCCAACGGTGTGATGACCCGGATCTGCGCATCCTCAAAGGTCATTTATCTTCTCTTTAGGTCGATAACGGCCATGTTACTGATTGCCTAATCAATGCCTAGTAGTGCTGGATATGGTCTACTATCGCCAATGATTTCTATAACTTCAAATTCCGCAAAGCAGCGAACTCCGTCAATGTCAACTGGCACTTGCGGTAATCGACCCAGGGGTGATACTCGCTATTGATTAGCTAATCTCAGATGAATAGGCAATCTAACTAACTTAGGGCTACCCATCTGTTCCCATGTCTGCTTAGTCAGAACATTTATGTCTGATCCTAGATCTAGAATCACCTCATCCATTTCAAATTCTCCAACCTGTGCTATGAGTCGCATCTCTCTTCCGGTTCTTGTATGCCCCATAATATTATGAACAACACACTGTGTACTGCTCATGGAAGAAGATGGCTGACACTGATCTATGATGCGTTGAAGTTCTCCAATAGCTTGCTCATTTCTCATGAGTTTTAAACAACTCCGTAGGAAGGAATGTACACTTCCTGTCATCTCATCCTCATCGCATGTGCCCAATGTGGTAGCCTAAGATATCTATATAGGGCTATCGCCACAAGGTGCTTGCTGTGGTACACCCCTAGATGGCGGTACCTGTGATCCTGATTGCATAGGGTCATCAAATAAAGTCTTATCTTCCTGAAATGTCTGTTTATTCTTCTGCAGGTCAAGTGGTGTTGCTTTGTTAGGAGCCCTGCGCACCCACTCCTGACCTGTTCTCTCTTCAGTATCCTGCAATGTACCACTGGTGGAAACACTGCTGTGAGTCACAATGTTGACTCTTGGTTCTGGCCCTTCCTGCTCAGCAGCAATAATCTGGATGTTCTGGTGTGCTGTTGGCTTGGGTTCTCTGATCTTAGCTATCAAAGTAGGACACTCCTCTATAGTATGATCATAAGATTTGCAATAGTTACATGTGGTGGTGGGACTCTAACAGTCTCTAGAATAATGTCCTACAACTCCACAGTCGTAGCAAGTAACTGGTCCACGACCACAACCAAAGCCTTCTCCATGGCCAAAGCCTCCTCCACGTCCTCGTCCTCTGAATCCTCCTCCATGGCCACCATAAGCCGGATCATGCTGTGGTCCTGCTGCTGGAACCTGTGTTTCTGATTGGACTCTGTACAAGTATTGCTTTGCTCCGACCATGAGATCATAGGCTCGACAATCGTGTTCATCATGGCCTACAGACTTGCAGAAGACGCAGTATAAGTTCTTAGGTGTCTGCACGTACTTTTGAAGTAGAGGGCACTGGTGAGGTAGATGTCCTCTTGTTTTGCATATTTCACACCACAGCTCGTGGGTCTATGATAAGGGGTTTGGAGCCCCTGTTGCTATATATTCTACAAAGACTGGATAGTTGTCCTTAGTATGGCCTTGTGCTTTACACCTTACGCACCATATGTCTTGTGCAACCTCTTTTCCTTTCTTAAGTTCATGCAACTGTAACACGAGATTAGCCAACTGGTTTTGTAGATTTGTCATGCCTGTGTTGGTTTCCACTACAGGTGAAGCCTCTAGTTTCATTGCCATCTCCAACACGTCATCCTGCATTTGGAGTTTCTGCTGCATTAACGGTAGTCTGATGTGAGGGAGCAGTGCTGTAATAAACCATTCCTTATGCTGCTTCGGCGCAAACTCAAAGTTGAATTGGTCTATAAGAGCTTTGAATTTCTGATCAAAGTCCCACACTGACTCTGTAGGTAGCTGTTTGATGTCTTTGAGCTCTGTAATGCACTGTGACTCGGACTTAGGTTTCTTAAATTATTTAATCATGGTGGTCTTGATCTGGACAAGTGTTCTGGGTACTGTGGTATACTTCATATACCATGTTAAGGCTCGATCTCTTAGTGTGGTGACCAACTGTACAAGTTTAATGTTATCGTCATTGATGGTTTTAATCATCCACATGGCTTCGCATAGAAACCAATGCTGCTCTGGGTCCTCTGCCCCTGTTCCCTTAAAGATAGGTATCTTCATATCATCCCCCATTCTATTTCTACGTGGTGGATGTTGATTTTCTGCGTTACTACCACTCGGTGGTGTAGCTAAAGGAGATGTAGCGGTAGTAGGTACTATCTGGGAGCTACTAGCTGGAGTTCCTACGGGATTGTTCTGAGTCCCGGTCTGTTTCTGTGGGGTGTAAGGGTGGTAAGGGATACCCCCCTCTGTTCCTTCTGTGGTACTATGACTCTGTTGTCTAGTATTATCTGGACTATCTTCAAATATGGGAGATCTAAAATCTACTTTATATTTCTTTCCACTACGTGTACGTCCAATGTCATCAAAATCACTTTCAAACTCTTGTGACATTACTATCTTTACTTATTCATCTGAAACTAGATCCATTGTTCCTTTTTCATGTAATAACATCTTAATGGACAAGTTTAAATATTTTAGGTACTTACCGCGATATCCTTTGAAGAAGTAGCGCTCAGCCTCGCTGAAGCTTTTCTCTGTTCTACTGCAAACTCTGTGACGAAGCCTTCTAGCACACTCGCAAGCCAGAAGTCTACTGTCCTTGTGAGGGGATTATCAAGGTTCTTCACGGTCTGAACCAGCTCCGGTGTCCAGAAAATTTCGCTTTTCTTCTTGAGTATGCTCGTATCAGTCAACTTTGATAACCAGTCGTAAAGCTCATTCCCAAAGGTCACAAAAAATATCTCATGCTCGTATCAGTCAAATTTGATAACCATTTGTTGGCTTGCATGGGCAGACACGAGTTTACTGTATTTAACCAACAACACCCCTAGCTCACTGGCCCTTTCGGCAACAGACCGCAGAGCAGCCTGAAGTCTCACCCGAAGTGATTCTAATGCGTTGGAAAAGGACTCAAGTGTCTTGGACCAGGTTCTATGGCAGCCTGGGTCTCTCGCAGCTCTTCTAGCCTGCGAGATCTCTCTCTATCTACGGTGCACAACTTCCTCTTACTTGCGACGACTCTAGTCCTTATCGCATCACCGTGCCTCAGGCAACGCGTAACTCCTTCCTACACTGATTCTCAACCGCAGCACACCACAGCTCCTCTGCTGGTGCAATATCGCCTCCTTACGATATCCTACCACTGCGGCTCAGCGTACTCAGTGCTACTCGTTCCGACTTACGGGACTCAGTATACAAGGTTGCTTAACTCTGTGACTCTTAACTACCTGGGATGAAATGTAGATAAACTCTTACACAAAATACTTATGGACTTCAACTTGCATTTATCTTCTATAGTGTTGTAGACTGAATAACACATACATACATTAAACTGTAAACAAGACCCATGTGATAACTGATAGATGCAACAAATAAACACAACACATAAGCCAATCACATAACACACGATTTTAACGTGGTTCACCTCCAGGATGGAAGTTACGTCCACAGAACTGTGTTTCTATTATAGCTCGGGGGAAGGTAAACACAGTTCTGCTACACCGCATATGCAGAACGAGATCTTCTGGGTAACGCTGCACACAGCCTGGAGCCCTTCTCTCTTAGATCTCTTTTCTACTCTATATTGCACCTCTTACAATATACTCTTTCCTCTCTGTCGATCCCTACGGATCATTACATGCATGCTCTATGAGCCAGCTACTGGTTACAATAAGATAACTACTGTTAATAATAGAACCAGAGCTCGGCTTCTACAACTATCTGATAATCTACCAAAAAACTAACAACTAAATGAACCAACCTTTTACAATACAAAATATATCCCTTTATAGGTGGCCCGAAGGTCTCGCCGTTACAACATTGTGGGCCTGTCCCAACAGTAACCCAAAACCCTAACTAGTGACAATCGGCATATCTATACTTGAGGTAGCCGATTTTCGTCACACCACAGCTCTCTGTAGTCTTCCATGCTTCCCGGCGCTGACCATGGGTACTATGCACCGCTTCCCTGCTTCTGTCCTTCATCTTCAATACCTCGACCTCGTTGCTCCTTTTCCTTTATGAGGGTAGCTGAGCCCTCCTATCTTCGCCGATGCCTTCAATGCAGTGGGTGAGCTCTCTCTTCTTGGCCGCTCAGGTACTATCGTCTTCCTTGACTTCTCTACCCTAAAATTCATGGTTTCCAGCTCTGCTCTGCAGCTAGAAACATGCTACGGCGTCATAGCTCTATCTTATCTCCTCTCCGCCAAAACTGTCTATCCGCTAAACTGGCAGCTTCTTCTATAGCTGCGGGACTCTGCTCCAACAGAAGTGTCAAATTTCAGACATGCAAGGTGTCGGATTTTGGGTTGAAATTCTCTTATGGGGAACCACACAGGAGGGACTCACTACAAATCAAAAGAAGCGATTGGTTGTTCAAGCCGCAGATTTCCAATTGATTACCTTATAAGATGGGGTCAGACGAGATCTTACAGTGATGTGTCCTACTACATGAATAGGAGCAGGTATTGGCAGAAGCACATGCAGGCATTGCATGTCGTCACAACAAAGGTCGCGCTACTGCCAGGAAGGTATTTCATGTAGGGATTTGGTGGCCAACTCTCAACGGGGATGCAACAGAATATGCATATAGTTGCGATGTTTGTCAAAGGACTGGGAAGCCATCACAAAGGGATGAGATGTTGTTAGTACCTCAAGTAACGTTGCAACCATTTGAAAAATGGGTAGTTTATTTTGTGGGACTAATCAACCGACTAGTAAAGAGAACCAGTGCACGGTATATCAAGACAACAATGTATTACCTGACGATATGGGAGGAGGCCGCACCGGTTGTAGATTATACCCCTGTGATGACAGCCAAGTTCCTTTTTGAAAATGTTGATACTTTATTCAGTTGTCCAAAGATATTGTTGAGCGATCAGGGGAGCCACTTCATCAATCGCACTATTTGTGCATTGACATTGGACCTTTGGATACATCATAAGAAGAGTAACCCCTATCATTCACAAGAAAATGGGATAGTTGAATCATTTAATAATGTGTTGAAGCATGCACTCACAAAGATTTGCAATGCCAACCGTAATGATTGGGATCTGAATATTTTGGCATTCTTATGAGAGTATCGCACTACGTCAAAAGGTTGATAGGACAGACACCATTCAATTTGGTGTATGGGTGGGAGGCAGTTATGCCGATGGAGTACATTGTTCCTAGTTTGTGCATTGCGACAGTGATAGGAATGGATGATGAAGGAGAATTGCAAGAATGTATAGCTCAGTTGTTGTAGCTAGAAGAAGACTGCTTTGTTGCAGGTTTTCACCAGCGCGTTGAGAAGGACCGACTAAAATATTGTCATGATCGACATATCAATAACAAACACTTTCTAGTAAGGGGACTTGGTACTAATGTATGATAGTAGGTTCACCAAAAATCCAAGTAAGTTGTAGATGCATTGTCTAGGTCAGTATGTTATCAATTATATTACTGCAGGAGGCACAGTACAACTGCAATACTTATATGGTACGATGCTGCCTAAGTTGGTGAATGGCAGCAAGCTGAAGCCCTACATGACAGACCCGGTGTTGCGTGATGCTTGAAGTAGTGTGCGAAAAAGAAAATGCATAAGATGGTAATTAGGAGGATGGTGCTCTAGGAAAAAGGAGTTGCATAAGTAGAGGAGTCAATATCGCAGTTAGGGAACCATGTTGCACCATCCGCAAGGACACGATAGAGTCAAGTCAGCAATAAATGAAGTAGTTAAACCAGTTAACCAATGATTCTTTTGGATGAGATGCACATTAATGATGGATCCGATCATAAGATCTGGAGGATGGATGATGGATTCAGGAAATGAATGAAGGATTTGTTTGTGATGATGGGAAAATCATTCACACGGTTGATCCTGTGCTATAAGAATTGGCAACCTCACAGGGAAACTCACCATTTCGAAGAGTTGAGTTTTCAATAGCGTCTTACAGAGATTGAGTCGTGGAGTGTAGTTGCAGAATTGGGAGTGAGTTGAAGGTTGAAGTTTGAAGTAAATTGCATAGTTTTGTGCCTAATGTAGCGAGTAACACCACAAGAAATTTCGAGTGGGACTGCTTAGGATTCACCTATCGTTGGTGTCCACATTTAAGAGGAGGTAGCAAGTATGTTAGTTAGTTCATCCTCATTCATGAGGAAGAAGACAGGGGCCAACTGGCCTAGGTCTCTGCAGCAGAAGAAAAGACAAACCAGGAGTTTGACACGAGAAGACATAAAGGAAGTTGAGGCCTCTCACTAGAGGAAATTTGGGGTCTAAAATGCGCCTTACAAGAAAACGTGCCAATAATAAATTTTGTGAGTTGGAATTCAAGAACCAATATAATTTCAATAAAATGAGTCAACCATAATGGTTGAATTGAGATATTTGCCATAAAAGAAAACTACTTTTTTGGTTCGTATTTTTGACATATCTCCCTATGTTTTTACTCAAATTTCAAGCGGGAGAGATCGTTGGATGTGGAATTTAATTCTGCACCCAACGAGTACCCACACTGCATAATTTTTATGGATCCCTCTACCCCAAAAACAAGGAATACCTGAAAAAATGTGATGACGATGTCATCATCACATTTTTTCAGGTATTTCTTTTTTTGGGGTAGCGGGGTCCGTCAACAGTATGCATTGTGGGTACTTGTTGGATGTGGAATTAAATTCCACATCCAACAAGCTCTCCCTCTCATAATTTGAGTAAAAAAATAGGGATATATGTTGAAAATACAAACACAAAAGTAGTTTTTTTCATTTTTTCTCCAAAATTAATAACTATTATTTTTATATTTTCCTTAGGAGGCCCATTTTAGACCTCAAATTTCCTCTAATGACGGGAAGAGTAGGAGTAACAGCAGCAGACATCCCTGGGTATGTCCCCTCACACAGAGTTGGGGCCAAGGAATGAAAGCCTACAAAAAATTAGAGATACCCCATAAAGATGCCCACAATTCTGAAAGGAATGGAGTGCACCTTTGACATTGTGATGTGCTTGGTTAAGAAGAAGTACGAGGACCATGATCTACTTTCCTCCACCAAGTTCACGGCGGAGTCATTTGAAGATAGGACGAGACTAGAGGAGGATGCCACAATGCGCATTCTGTATTGGTGGGAATTAGGATTGGAGAAGTCAACGCTATTAGACCTGATTCACATGCCCCATTTTGGGAAACTGATGGAGGAAAATGTATGTGCCAAGCAACTACTGACATGCTTTCATGGAGGATTCCTATGGTTGGATCGACCGGTGCCATTCACCATTGAATAGATCTCACAAATCATGGGGTTGTCCAAGGAGGGGCCCAACCCATCACAATACTTAAGAGGGAGGGAAAATGAGAAAATATTAGTGGAGAGGATGAAGAAGAAGTATGATTTGGATCGCGACGGGAGCACATACAAGGTGGAAAACATCAATGAGTGGGATCAGTGCATCGTAGACAACATTCTTGCTTACAAAGTAGTGTAGAAGAATCGACCAAACCACTGCACATTAAGGGTGGTTTCTTGCGTTGAGTAATGTGATGCAAGATTACAAATGAAGTGGTCCCTTTTGTTGTTAAACCAGTTCACGGAGGATGCAATGTTTGTGCGGGAAGGAAAATGTGCATTCACATATAGTTGGTTTCTCATCTTGATTGCACTATTGCATGGATGGAGCCATAGGAATACCAAGGGATGGAGGTTGCACATGCCCAAGTCAGTAGGGGTGCGTGATACCAAAACCTCTGGTACCTGAACCAAGAAGACAAACTGAAGGACTGCGCAATATAGTTTTGGTCGTATTGGGAAGCTTTATAGGCAGCAGCCATGAAGGTTCTGCTGCTTATAGAGGAATTGGTAACAAAGTATCGATGAGTGGTTATATTTTTTATTGGCCTGCATGTGGTCTATATACAAGCGCAGAAGGACACTGAGAAACAATGGTTAGAAACCCAATACAAGTTGGACGAGGGGGAATAGGACACCATATTCATGTTGTAGGTACAACAAATCCCATGTTATTTTTACACGCAAGCCCAATCACACATACAAAGGTAACTTGGTAAAATCCTTTGTAATTTCTGTTGGCTTCTATTACATTTTTCTTGACTTCTAGGATTCCCTAACTTAGCCAAAATTCCCAAAATCCATGCTTGATTTGTGTGCTTTTTAAGATGTAGAAAGTTAGTTTTTTTTTCTTGGGATTGTTTTTCGAACCTGCAACCCGCAAGTTGCAGAATGTGGGATTTTTAAAGTTAAAAGGAATAAAAAATTTCGTCCTGCAAATGCGGAATGCGAGATGCAGAATATTTTGATAGTTATGATTTGGGCAACCCGCATCCTGTAGAAATGCGGAATGCGGGGAGTGGGCTGTCATTTGTTATATTATTTGGTTTGCGTGTTTTTGCAACCCGCATCCCATAAAATATGAAATGTGGGATGCAGAAAGGATTGAATAAACTTTTGTTATTTTGTGATTCTGCACCCCACATCCCACAAAATGCGGAATGCAGGTTACGGAATGATTAATAAAATTATGATTTTACATTTTAATCCCACACCTCGCAAAATATCATCTTGACGGTTGTTTTCATCCTCATCCTACGGTCTGAATCATTTCCCACCAAGTATATATATGTTGGTTGTAGCCACGATTTCTTCACTTTTTTACCACTATAACTTGCTGCAATGTGTGAATTTACCTTCAAATTTTTACCAGGCTATTTCGCCAGTATTCACTCCGGTTTCAGGTTGGCTATCAAGCCGCCTTTCCAAATCCAAATTGTTTATGGTTGTTCCTTAAAGAATTAGTTTTAATTCCCGGTTCGCGCATTCAACAGAACATGGCAACATCCAAAACACCTCGAATTACCCAGTGCAAAAACCTCCAGAAAGACATGCTTACCAAAGACCTGAATTTTGATGTCTTCTCTGATACCAGTGGATGGGTCAGCGAAACCTACCAATTGGACTAGTCCCGAGTTTACTCCATTTTTTACAACAACGACCTTTTAGACCTTCAGGATGACCGACTCATCTATTAGAGAATTAGGGATTTTGGCATCCACATGATTGTTGCGAGACCAGTTGTCCTCCCTTATAATGATGTAGTCAGATGGATTATTGACCATGATAATCCAAAAGACTGTTCCTTTAACACTAGCACTGGATTGCAACTAGCCAATTTCTATTCTGATACCTTTGTGAATATTTATGCCCTTAAACCTTTTCGGCAGCTCCTTGATCTAGATTTTGTTAAAGCTACCAAGTCTAGGTTCAATTTTGACCAAATGCTGAAATCCTGGATGGCTGAACCCCAAAATTTTTCCCCGAGAAAAGATGAACTTTACCCTATTGAATGGTTCAAGGAACCTTATTCCCTACTTGTAGCAATGCTATGAAGGCTCTACGGTCTTCCCAATGTTTCTTACTTCAAGGAAGAATGGGCCCCCATTGCCCACCATGTCATAACTACAGGAAAATCCCTCCCCTAGGCTACAATCCTATCATTAGAACTGAATACTGCCATACAGGAATTCCAGAAAGTGACTTCCAGGAAGAATCCCAACTTCTTCTTATCTTCCTACATTGTGGGTATCTTTTGCACCAAGATCCGTTACCCGAATATGGGGTGGAACTAGGAATTACTAGATCCACCTGTACACATTTATCATTCATAGTTATGGGACACCAATTATGTAACCAGGTTTTATGACATCTGTGAGAGTTTCCTCAGCCGAGTTTATTTTCTAATTTTCAACAAGGAATCTCCTGCATTCTCTCTTGAAGCCAAAACCCTCATATCCACAATGGGATATTGGTACGTCAGTGAGTCGTTCACATATATCAGAATCTTTGGTAGCAATGTTGCTCATATGCTACCTAAGGTGGTTCCTGACAAGGTGGTTCCTGACAAGGTAGTCCTTGAAGAAATTTCATTTCAGAGAGTCGCTGAAGGGATTTATAAGAAATGGGCAGAACCTAAGAGGAAAGTCTGGCCGAAATTTCCTCCAACCCTTGGTTCTTTGAGAATAACTACTTCTACTTGGGAAATAGAACTTAGTGACCACATAGTGTCACTCAAATTGGGTTTCACTAGTAAAAGGCAGCATGATCCCAAGGGGATTGCTAATTTCCACCTCAAGCAGAATCACTTTAAAACAGGGTACACTTATGAGGAAACCCCAGATGACTTCATCTATCGTGGGGTTGATACATTTTCTAAAGTCTTAGCAAATGCTAAAAGCAAAGAAGAACAAATTCATATCCTGCAGTACCAAAGGGAAACCAGGGATAGGGTTTGACATTACAGGGCTATGGAGCTGGACATTCAAGAAAAGGTAATGAATTAAAGGGATGAAAAGGAGGCTCTAGTATCCAAGAACATACCCATGGCAACCAATTCAGCTACAGATAAAGAGAAAGGCCCCATGGAAGAAATCCCTTAAGCATCTATTGATCAGCAGGTCAAGGATTATTTACATACTTCGAAGTAGATTAAACAGAAGTTGAGAAGAATGACTTCAGCACTAGACACTCAATAAATTACGACTCCTTAGATAGCTGAAGTTTCTTAGGTAATTACTGTGTTAATAAGGCTCAATCTGAACAAACCCAGATTGAATAGAAACCTTTCAAAAGGTTGAAGGTTTTAGTTTCATCCATCCCTACCTCTACTATAGATTTGACACATTCAGAAGAGGAGGATGATAGGGTTTCCCCTATGCCTGTTACTGTGGAGACTGGAAATGGTAACGATTTACATTATTTTATCAATTTATTTAATGGTAGCAATGGAAAATATTCATCACCTCCCCCACGGCCACAACCTTCTTCCCAATCTAGCCCATCATTTTCCGCATTACTCCTCTCATCAATCATAGCCTTATCTTCATTATCTACTGGTTCTACTATGACACCCTTTATGTCTTAGCTTTATCAACATACCACATGTTTACCCGAATCTATTGCACTTGCTTCTGTGGATATTCCCATTCCATCATCCATTGTACCTCCAGTTTTCAAAATCCCACTGCATATTCTTTCTTTCAGCTCAGTATCATCCCCTATGCATGAGAAAACCTCAACATTATCACCTTCATCACCCAAAACCACTACCCTGCAAGTTTCATTTGTTGAAACTTATGTTCCTAACATTTTTTCAACCCCTAAAGTAACTCTTACCCAGAGTGTTACTTCCTCTCCATCCACTTCTCATATTACTATGACCATACCCTCTCACACTACAACTCAAACCTGCTCTCTAATATCTACAGGAATTAATATACCCCCCATTGATTAGATGAGGGATGAGTTCAAAGAAGTTTTATGATATTTCTGGGAGAATATTGTTACAGCAAAGCTGATAAATTAGTGGTGAAGAGAGGTAAGAAGAGGAGCAGGGATCAGAGTGATAAGGATATATCCTTTGCAAATGAGGTTGTATGGACACAACAATCAGACGATCCACAATTGGATGCCATAGATGCTGCATCTGTTTTAGGAGCTTTTATAGGTGCCAATTTTGATGCTGTAAACACTTTGAACAGATAATTTGACAAGCAGAAGGAAAAAATTGTTAGCCGTAAGGAGGAACTGGAACAACTCAAGAGACAACATGAGAACAGATATGATGAACTTCAAGTGAAGAATGTTTCTCTTCAAGATGAGTTATAGAGGGAAAATACCATTAATGTCACTTTGGTACAGAAGGTAGCCTTGTTAGAAAGACAGTATGAAGATGCAACTGCAAGTGCAGCTTCATCCTCATTTTCTAAATTTTCTCAAGAATAATTCAAAGAGCTGTCTATTCGAACTAACAGGGAGCACCATGATTTGGTCAGTGAGTTGTTTAAAACCTTAGATAATATTTTTGAAACTCATATGAATTTTGAAAAAATGTCGGTTGTTCTAGAAGATTTATTTGAAAAGAGGCAGCAAGCTTCAAAGGCTTATGATGAGGTCACAGACTGGAAAAGATACATGAAAGATAAGCTAGATAATGTCACTTTCCTTACTAACTTCCAGTTCAAGAAAGTTAGGACTATCTTAAGAGCCTGGGAAGACTTAGATGAAATAATTGTTGAAGACATAAAGAAAACACAAGCCATTTGCAGTAGAAGGTCATATGTAGCAGATAACATTATGGATGAATTATCCTTTCCTGCAATGGTACTTATTGAAAAAGAATGTCCACTGGGACTAATGATTGAGCAAGTGGAGCAGCAAAGAGATGATGAGGAGGAGAAGATCAAGAAGCTTGACCATGTCAACATACATGATGTACATCGGTTGATCAAACAACCCTTCACAGTGGAAGGAAATATTCACATCTACATTCGATTTTGGCATAAACTAGCTAAAAATGAGATTGAAGATCACAAGTGCAATTCCCATCTTGGCATTGAATCCACCAATTACCCTGATATTGAGGAATTGCTACATATTTGGAAAATTTGGAGAGATTTTATGGGATTTTAGTTTTGTTTAGGTTTTTTGATCCCCTTTAGAGGGAAATCCATTCTTTGTAATAATTATTTAAGAGGTTGTTCTCAAATGTATCAAGGAATTTTGATTTTTGGAGGAAGGAATATTGGTACAGGAGACTGAAAAACACCTATGTTTTTCTAAGGTTTATGTAATTTATTGCAAAATTCTAAATAAATACAGTATTGTTGTTTCTTATCTCTTGTATTTGATTTGATCGAATTTATTTGACAGATCTCAATTTTCTTGTTTCAAATGATCAGATGGTGCTATGATCCATTTGTAATTGATTAATGTGTTTACTCATAACTAAGATTTCTCTTCATTACTAGTTAATACATTGATAAATCTCTAAAGAATTTATTCTTTAACTGTCTTTATCAATTTCTGCAAGTGATTTAACAGTAAAAGTTTTACAGCTTATATGTTGGTTTTTCAGCTAACATGTGCACATGCAGGTTACCTTGAATGATTTAATCTTGAGTTACTTTTATTTATTTTTTATTAAACAATTGTGATTCAAGTGAGAAGTTTTTCATCTCATTTACAGTTCTGTCAATGGGATGAATTACTTGTTCTTCAGATACCTCAAGACAACCTGTAATCAATTCAACATCATTTTCAAAGTAGTTTAGATATAGATCGGGTTCCTTTTCCTAGTTAGGTTTAAGTTTTACTTTTCTTTCTATCAACTACCTTACTTTCGAATCTGGGAAACAGATCCTCTGTGGATCAAATCCATACAAGCCAGCGAAGGCTACAAAAGTATCCATGGGATATCACTATCCCAAACAGCTTGAGGATAAAGCAATACTTGTGTGGGATTGCTTGAAGCCTTTGGCTAGGTTTTCTCTGTGTGTTGTAAGCCTTAAACACCCCTTTTCATCCACATACAAAATTGGTACTTCAACAATTCGCTGAGTGTCCAGAAGACTAGAAAGCACTGGTAATTCTACAAGAATTATCGGATGATGAGGTGGGTCTCCCACCATATGCTCCTGTAGAACTAGTGTCGGCGCAAGACAATGACCAGGAGTCATGTGACGAATCATCATGGACCCCAATGGACTCAGAGGCGGAGTGGGTATTTTAGGAGACCAAAACAAAGAAGAGGTAGGAACAGGGTGAAGCCAATGGCATAGTTCTAATGGAAGACTCACATGTTGACCGCATTCTTGCGGCTATCACACCAATGACTGTTGTGATTGAAGAACAATTAAATAAAAAGACAACTGATGAATTCAAAGAGGTAAACAATCGCCTCAACTCTTTGATTGATGCAATTTTGAAAATGTTTCTCAAGGAAACTATTTTACAGAAGGATGGTGAGATCAGTACTAGGAAGCGGATCAAGAATGTTTAGATTATTCCGCATGCGATCGATACAAATAGTGAGGATGTCAATGGATCACTCCAGCAGTTTTATGACCTATCCTTGGATATCAATGAATTGTCAACCTAGACATTGGTCCAATTGAAGAGGGTTGTAAGTCAAGATTTGGTAGATAGAGAGCAGATTATTGGCGACTACCTTTTGAGGTCGAAGGAAAAAGAAACAGCGACAAGGAAGGATATTGAATAACTAAAGAATGAGAAAGATAGGTTGACGGTGGACAAAGCACAGCTATGGGATGATATGGTGCTCCTAGAACAGGTAGTTTCTATTTCCTTCCAAGAAATGCCAGAAATCATTGTAGACATGGATGTGGAGGTGAAAGAGAAGAATCTTGGAGTCACAATTACACAACTTAAGCATGACATTGAATATCTTCATGTGCTATTGAATCTAGGATCACCACCATAGCAAGTACAAAATGCAAAAGAATTATTGAATACTTGGAGACGCAGTTGGAAGAGATGGAGAAAGAGGAAAAACAAGTCATATATGCAACTACACAGTTTTGGGCAAGTGTAGTCCAAGATGAGAAATTGGAGCAAGTCAACAAGCAGTTGTAGGAGGAAGAGGGACAACTTGCTACGTTGAGGACTTCGCTCAAATTGATTCCTATAGTGGCGCAAATAATGAAAGTGGTCGAACTAAAAGAATTGCAACAACGTGTCACAAAGGAAAGGGAGCATCTGCAAATAAGGACCATGCAGTTTGAATAATTCCAAGATTTTGGTGCGTAGCACTCAATAAAAGTAGTTTCAATGTTGTAAGTATTTCAGGATGGACAAAGGGATGTCACTGCAAAAATTACTGAGCATCCACTGGAGTGTGAAGTGACAGAATGTTGGGAAGTGAGTGAGAAGGTAAAGGAGCAAGCCAAAGAGATCACCCAATAGGAGGAACTTTTTTGAAGAACTGTGTTTTGATGCGAAGTTAATATGACATGATGGGAATTTGAGGAGAACAATGTGTCTTTTTACTTCTTCATGTTTTCTTGCTTCCCTGTGATGCAATTTGGATGTATGCTACCATATGATGACTATTTCTGAATGATGTGATGTGTTCATGCCTTAAATGATGTTATGATGGTATATATGTATATGTATCCACTTTTATGCTACGATCTGGATATCTTTATCTGATCTTATGAATGCTAGTATGGAATTACGAAATTATGAATCAATTCTTGATCTGAGAAGTAATGTCATGATAGTAGAACAATAGATGTGTAATTCTCCTTCTTACTGCGGAAACTTGGTTACAATAGTTCTCCCTCGAACATCTCGGGTGAGACCTCATCTTCTCTACAGGTGTTGCTGGATAGGGTAAAACCTATCTGGGCCAGTGCTCAAGTATATCAATGTGTTAAGGGTGTCGACAGAGAGTGAACCCCTGTCAACATATTTGTGCCAATAAAATTATCATTGTAACCAACTAATATCCCCTTCTCTCCAAAAGGGTCCATCTTCTTCCTATGTTTAGAATGAACATGACAATAGAAAACACTACCAAACATGCGAATGTGACTCACATCTATCCTAGTGCCTATGAATACCTCCTCTGGTGTCTTCCTCCCCAAATTTGTTTGGTGACACCTATTTTGAAGGTATACTGCAATCATGTATGCATCAGCCCAGAGGAATGATGGTAATCCCTGGTCAAATAGCATGGCCTTGTTTCTCCAACCATAGTCTTGTTCTTCCGCTCTACAAATCCATTTTATTATGGGTTATGGGGCACAATGTGCTCCTTCTTGATCCCCTTAGCTAAACAATACTCCATGAACTCCTTGGAGGTGTACTGACCCTCATTGTCTATCCTCAACACCCAAATATTCTTCCTTGTTTCGTTCTCCATGAGATTTTTGAACTCTCGGAACCTCTTAAAGACATCTGACTTGGCATTCAGGAAATAGATCCATGTATTCCTGGAATAGTCATCAATGAAGGTTACATAGTAACTATAACCACTAAACAAATAGACAATCATAGGTCCACATACATCAAAATTCACCAAGCCCAAGGTATCTTTAGACTTGTTCTCACTCTATGGGAAAGGGTTCCTAATGTTCTTCCCAAAAGCACAACCCTTGCAGTGATTTTTTTTTCCTCTTGTTCCTGAGGAACTCCAATTACTTCCTATATCAAATGCTTCAGTGCTCCATGGTGTAAGTGTTCCATCCTCCTATGCAGCAACTCACCCTGGTTGCTAGTGTTGTTGCTACTAAGTAGAGCCTTTGTAGACTCAAAGTGTAGTATGTACACTTTCCCTCACCTCCTGCTAATCACCCGATCCAAGCTCCTATCTAACCCCCTAGGCCTGATATATATTCTATGTTCACGAAACTTCACCTGATATCCCTTGTCCTCCAGAGTGGAGACTGATATAACGTTCTTGGTCAGTCCTGGAACATACAACACATCAAAAAAATTGAGGGGTTTTCCAGACTCCCTCTTAAATGAAATAGTACCAACTCCCTGTGCCTAATACCGTGCATCATCACCTATCTCAATGTGGATCCCTATTCCACCCTCCTAAGGGTCTCTAAAGAATCTCTTTTCTCCAATCATGTGACTATATTCTCTACTATCAATGTACAATATGTTGCTCCCTGTGGTGCTTTCCATGCAATCTAACAAGAAAAACTCCTAATTGAAGTTCCAGTTGAACTCATCCACCTCTGTAGATCCATCCATCTAAGTGTTACTCTTATTCTTCCTGTCTAGGTACTGAGAGGCAAAGTGTCCCTACTTCTGGAAAATAAAACACTTGACATTTCAAATGTCAAGGTTCTTCTTAACATCCTTCTTCCTCTTTTACTTACCCTTTCTCTTCCCTATAAGGGCTAGAGCCTCCTCATCCACAATATGTGGGGCACTGCTGGATGAGCCTGATCCTTGACCCATGCGAGTCTCCTCCTACACAAATTCATCCCATAGTATCTGCCAATCAGGGAGCTTATCCCTAGACACAACACCTTTGAAAAAGGTGTCCCATGGATTAGAGAAGCCATTGAGGGCTATCCAAACTATCTTCTCATCCTTAGTCTTAGAGCCAATAGCTCCAAGCTCATCCCTGATCTGTGTGAGCCTCTTGAGATAATGCACCACTCCTTCTCAATTGGACATCTTAGTGTTGTGCATCCTCTCTTGCAACATCATCTTCTAGTTCCCGTTCTTTCTTTGCTATAGACTCTCCTAAGCCTTCCACATCTCTAATGCGGTATTCTTACCAGAAGGTGAGGGACTACATGGTCCTTCACTCCATACATGATAATCATCATGGTCTGGAATCAATCTTCTTCCAAGCTGCTAGATCTATCAGATCTATGGACGCAACCATCGTGGAGTCAATGTGCTCCTCTGCATCACTAATGTCCAAGATCGTTGTGATTCTTTCTTTCCATGTAGGAAAGTTCTGAGCACCATGGATTCTATCCTCAAATCTCAACTGTATGGCCATTATGAAGTGTTACCTATCAAACCCTACATCTCCAATCTAAATTTATGCCTTCAATATATCTTCCCCTCATCTATCACTCTTGCTGCAAATCTCTCAGCTTTAGATCACCAGAGATCTCATACCATGTAAATTTTCCTTTAATATTCAAACTAGGGCTATGCAAATATCTACTGATAACCACATATGAATATATTTTACAATATGCAGTGAAATATAAAACTGAGAAATAAATCACAACATCACATCACAATATTGACACTATTATTTTGGATATGGAAACCCCCTGAAAAACCCAAGATGGGAAAACCTATACAGCATTCAGATATAGATTTTATTATGAGAAAATATGGAACTTTTACAATCACTACAAATTCACCCAAACCTGGCGAATGCATTACCCGACAGAGTCACTGGGAAAATACAAACTAAACCTCAACACCCTCCTGTGTGAGTGTACGTCCCAGCTATACGAAGCTTGGTGATCCTGCTACTCACTCCTCTATATTCCCAGCTAAATCCTATGTCTGACTTTTTGTCCATGTCTGTATCCTTTCTCTACCAGAATACAAGTGTGTGTCTCGTCTCCACCAATTGATCTCTCTTTTATAACTTTAGGTAAAGCAAAAACCCTAATTTCACTTTCACTTTAACTAGTGTTTCACTGTAGTTAATTTAGATCACTGTAATTTATTTTCTAATGTAAATTTAGGAAAACAAAATTAAATACAACTAGTTTCCTAATTTAATTATTCTACATGCAAGAAGACCTTCCTTGTTGCTGCTAGTTTAACACTCCCTCTCAATGAGGAAAGGATTTGGTAACAACCCCAACCTGTCTCTAAACTTCACAAATATCTATCTACAAAGTGCCTTGGTGAAAATTTCCACCACTTGCTTATCTATATATATGTACTCCAACCAAATGGCTCCTCTCTGAACACAATATCTCGAGAAGTGGTACCTGATGTTTATTTGTTTGCTCCGGTCATGGACCACTGGATTCTCATATTTCCTGATGCCACTCTGATTATCACAGTGAACTACAGTAGCCTCTAGCTCACACTCAAAAAACCTTGCAAGTAAATTCCTTGGCCACTTACCCTCACAAGAAACCATGCTCATTGCCATGTACTCATCCTCTGTCGAGTTCAATGCAACTGACTTATACTTCCTACTAAACCAAGAGATAACCCCTAATCCAATGCTAAAACAACAACCTGACGTACTCTTCTGGTCCTCTACACATCCTGCTCATTCAACATATGTGAAACTTGCTAACTGTACACTTGCCTTGTGCACATAAACCAATCCATACTCCATTGTACCTCTGATGTAGCGAAGTATGTGCTTCGCATTTGTTCAATGCACTCTCCGAGGGTCCATCATGAACTGACTCAAAGAGTTGACTTAAATTTTTTATGTTTGACCGTGTGTTGACCAGATACATAAGTGATTCGATAACCTGGCGATACAAGGTAGGATCGAATCCGTATAAAACTGTTGCATCAATCTTCCTCCAGTTGGAAACTAGAGGTATGGCCATGAGCTTGCAGTACTACATATTGAATCTCTTCAGGATCTCTACTACATACTTCCCCTATCTGATGAAGAAGCATCCATCTCTTTGCCAAACCTCCAAGCCTAGAAAGTAATGCATTTTCCCAAGGTCCTTCATCTCAAACTCCACTACAAGGTTGGACTTCCAGTCTTCAATCAGCCTCTCATATCCTATCAAAAATAGATCACCCACATACAATACCAGTATGAGAAGCACCTCAACTAACAAGAATTATAGGTTGTGCTCAGCCTCACTCCGCTGAAATCCTTTCTCCCAGAGATAGCTGTCAATCCTCGAGTACCACGCTCAAGAATCCTACTTGATCCTATAAAGAGCTCGATGAAGTCTACAAACATGTGTCTTCCTATTCTCCACATCATACCCCTCTGGCTGCTCAATATATACCTCCTCCTCTATCACTCCATTAAGGAAGGAAGTCTTGGCGTCCATCTGATGGGATCTCCAACCCTTCTCAGTTGGAAACAAGGGCGAAGGTCTCCTCATAATCAATACCGTCCTTGTTTGAAAACCCCTTTGCTACAAAGCGCACCTTGTACTTCTCAACGCTTCCATATGCTACATGTTTCACCTTGTAGAACCATATGGATCCCACCACATTTTTCCCTTGTGGCCTCGGCACAACCTCCCATACTTGGTTTTTCATAATTGAGTCATACTCCTCAACCATAGCCTCCTGCCACACATCATGTTGTGCAACCTCCCCGAAGCTAGAAGGTTCATAATTAATCAACCATGTCCTCAGTTCCATATAACTAAGCCTTTCTGGTGATACACTCCATCTGAAATATCTCTGTGGAGGATCAACATTCCTAGAATCATGTACTATGCACCTAAACCACTTAGTCCTTGTCCTAGTGTCAACCTGTAGTGGTTGTTGGATATTTGTATCCTATTGCAACTCAACCTCCAATTCAATGACTATAGGATCTTGTCCACCTAAATCCCTTTGACCACAAGAACCTATGCTTTGTGTCTGTACATGTACTTGTACATATGGCTCCTCCAACTTTACTCCTGGCAGTTGTGTTCACTGTTGCTCTATTGGTAAGTTCAAAGATATTCACAAGACCATGTCCTCATTGAATTGGACATCCCTGCTCAAAATGATCCTCCTATGATCTAGAATGTAAACTATATATGCCTTCAAAATCTCATTGTAACCAACTAGTAACCCCTTCTCTCCAGAAGGGTCCAACTTCTTCCTATTTTCATCATGAACATAACAATAGAAAACACTGCCAAATATGCAAATGTGACTCACATGTGGCCTGGTTCCTGTTAAGACCTCCTCTGGTGTCTTCCTCCCCAAATATGTGTCGAACACCTTTTTTGAATGTATACTGCAATCATGTATGCCCCGGAAAAGAGGAATATTGGTAATCCCTGATCAAATAGCATGGCCTTGGATGCCCCAACCATAGTCCTATTATTTCACTCTGCAACTCCATTATGTTGTGGCATATAGGGCACCATGATCCTTCTTGATCCCCTCAGCCAAACAATACTCCATGAACTCATTGGAGCTGTACTCACCCATGTTGTCTGTCCTCAACACCCAAATATTATTTCCTATTTGGTTCTCCATGAGAGTTTTGAACTCTTGGAACCTCTCAAAGACCTCTGACTTGGCCTTCACGAAAGAATCTATTTTGTCCATTCACGTGACTAGATGCTCCACTGTCTATGTACCATATGATGCTCCCTATGGTGCTTGCAATGCAAGGTCTCAAGAAGAACTCCTCATCAAAGTTCCTGTTGAGCTCATCCACCTTTGCAGATATAGTCATCTAAGTTTTACTCTTCTTCTTCTTGTCTGGGATTTGGGAGGCAAAGTGTCCCTACTTGTGTCAGATAAAACACTTGACCTTTGACACGTCAATTTTCTTCTTACCATCCTTCTTCCTCTTTTCCTTACCCTTGGTCTTCTCTGTAAGGGATAGAGCCTCCTCATCCACAATATGTGGGGCACTACTAGATAAGCCTGGTCCTTGACCCATGCGGGTCTCCTCCTACACAAATTCATCCCATAGTCTCTCCCTATCATGCAACTTCTCCCTATCCACAAAAACTTTGACAAAGGTGTCCCATGGCTTAGAAAATCCATTGAGAGCTATCCAAACAAGCACCTCATCCATAGTGCATGCAAATATCTACCGATAACCACACATGAATATCTTTTACAATATGCAGTGGAATATTAAAATGAGAAATAAATCACAATATCACATCACAATAGTGACACTATTATTTTGGGTATCGAAACCCCCAGAAAAACCCAAGATGGGAAAACTGGTACAGCAGTCAGATATAGATTTTATTATGAGAAAATATGGAACTTTTACATTCATTGCAAATTCACCTAAACCCGGTGAATGCAGTACCCGATAGAATCACTAGGAAAATCCCAGCTAAACCTCAACACCCTCATGTGTGAGTGTATGACCAAATTGTACAAAGCTTTGTGGTCTTGTTGCTCGCTCCTCCATCTTCCTAGCTAAATCCTATGTCTGACTTTCTCTCCCTGTCTGCATTTTGACTCTATCAGAATACAACTCTGTGTGTCCTCTCCATCAATCGATCTCTCTTTTATAACTTTAGGTAAAAAGAAAACCCTAATTTCACTTTCACTTTAACTAATGTTTCACTAAAGTTAATTTAGATCACTTTAATTTATTTTCCAAAGTAAACTTAGGAAAAGTAAATTAAATACAACTGGTTTCCTAATTTAATTCTTCTCCATGCAAGAACTCATGCATGCAGGAAGACCTTCCTTGTTGATACTAGTTTAACACTCCCTCTCAACGAGGAAGGGATTTGGTAGCAACACCAACTTATCTCTGAAATTCACAAAGCTATGTCTGCAAAGTGACTTGGTGAAAATTTCCACCACCTGCTCATATTTTGGTATGTACTCCAACTGAATGGTTCCTCTCTGAACACAACCTCTCAAGAAGTGGTACCTGATGTCTCTATGTTTTCTCTGGTCATGGAACACTGGATTCTCAGATATCTTGATGCCACTCTTAATATCATAGTGAACTATTGTATCCTCTAGATCACACTTGAACAAACCTACAAGTAACTTCTTCATTCACATACCATCACAAGCAGCCATGATAGCTGCCATGTACTTAGCCTCTACTGATATCAATGCAACTAACTTATATTTCCTGCTAAGCCAAGAGACAACCTTTGATCCAATGTTGAAAAAACAACCTAAAGTACTCTTCCAGTCCTCTACACATCCTGCTTAGTTAGCATCTATGAAACCTTCTAACTGTACATTGCCCCTATGCTCATAAACCAATCTGTACTCCATTGTACCTATGATGTTGTGAAGTATGTGCTTTGCAGCCATCCAATGCACTCTCTAAGGGTATACCATGAAATAAATAAAAGAGTTGACTGCAAGGGTGATATCTTGTTGTGTGTTGATCAACTAGATAAGTGATCTGATAAGCTGATGATACAAGGTAGGATAAAATCCATTTGACCCTGATGCACCAATATTCCTTTAGTTGGAAACTAGATGTATCTCCATAGGCTTGTATCCCTCCATCCTGAATCTCTTTAGGATCTCTATTGCATAATTCCCCTGTCCGATGAAGAATCATCCATCTCTCTGCCAAACCTTCAAGCCCAAAAAGAAATACATCGTCCCAAGGACCTTCATCTCAAACTCCACTGCAAGTTTGGACATGCAGTATCCAATTAGCCTCTCATCTGCTCTAAAAAAGAGACCACCCACATATAGGACCACTATGAGAGGTGCCTCACCTGTCAAGAAGTATAGGTTGTGGTCAGCCTCACTCTGCTGAAATCCCATCTCCCATAGATAGCTATCAATCCTAGAGTACCATGCTCGAGGAGCCTGCTTGATCCCGTAAAGAGCTCAATGCAGTCTACAAAAATGTGTCTCCCTATTCTCCACATAAAACCCCTTTGGCTACTCAATATACACATCCTCCTCTATCACTTCATTAAGGAAGGCTCTCTTGACGTCCATCTGATGGACTCGCCAACCCATCTAAGCTACTAATGAGATAATGGTTCGAATGGAAGAATACCTGACAACAGGGGTGAAATTATCCTCATAATCAATACCCTCCTTCTGTGAAAACCCCTTTTCCATGAATCATGCCTTTTACTTCTCCATGCTTCTGTCTATTGCATGTTTCACCTTGTATATCCATTTGGATCCCACCACCTTTTTCCCTTGTGGCCTCAAGACAACCTCCCATACCTGGTTTTTCATAATGGAGTCATACTCCTCAACCATAGCCTCCTTGTATACATCATGTTGTGTAGCCTCCCCAAGCTGGAAGGTTCTGAGTTAATCAACTCTATCATTAGTGCCATATAACTAAGCCTATCTGGTGGTACACTCCATCTGATATATATCTATGGAGGATCAACCTGCCTAGAATCCTGTACTGTGGACCTAAACCACTTATGCCTTGGCCTAGTGTCAATCTGCTGTAGCTGCTGGATATATGTCTCTTGTTCTAGCTCCTCCTCCAAGTCAATGACTATAGGATCATGTCCACCTAACTTTCTTTGACCACTAGAACCTATGCTATGTGTATGTACATGTGCCTATACATCTATCTCCTCCAACTTGACCCTCGACTCCTATGCTGACTGCTACTCTATTGGTAAGTCCAGAGATATCCACAAGGCCCTGTCCTCATCGAACTGGACATCCTTGCTCACAATAATCCTCCTACAATCCGGTATGTAAACACTATATTCCTTCGAAATCTCACTGTAACCAAGTAGTAACCCCTTCTCTCCAGAAGGGTCCAGCTTCTTTCTATTGTCAGCATGAACATGACAATAGAAAACATTGTCAAATATTCGAATGTGACTCAAATATGTGAAGACCTTATCTAGTGTCTTCCTCCCCAAATCTATGTGGGGACACCTGTTCTGAATGTATACTGCAGTCTTGTATGCCTTGGCCAGATGAATAGTGGTAATCCCTGATCAAATAGCATTCCCTTTGTTTCTCCAACCATAGTCTTGTTCTTCTGCTCTACAAATCCATTCTGTTGTGGGGTATGGGGAACAATGTGCTCCTTCTTGATACCCTCAGATGAACAATAACCCATGAACTAATCGGAGGTGTACTCAACCCCGTTTTATATCCTCAACACCCGAATCTTCTTTCCTTGTTGGTTCTCCACGAGATTTTTGAACTCTCGGAACCTCTCAAAGACCTATGACTTGGCCTTGAGGAAGTAGATCCATGTCTTCCTAGAATAGTCATCAATGAAGGTTACACAATAAATCTAACAAATGAATGAATGGAAACTCATAGGTACGCATACATCAAAATCCATCAAGTCCAAGGGATCCTTAAACTTATGCTCACTCAATGGGAGAAGGTTTCCTAATGTTCTCCCCCAAAGAAAAACCCTTGCAATGGTTATGTTTTTCCTCATGTACCTGAGGAGCTCCAATGATTTCCTGTATCAACTACTTCAGTGCTCCATTGTGTAAGTGTTCCATCCTCCTATACCAAAAATCACCCTAACTATTGTTGATGTTGCTAACTAGATCCTTTGTAGGGTCAAAGTTCAGTCTATACACTTTCCTGCTCCTCCTATCAATCACCTGATCGAAGCTCCTATCTAATCCATTTGGCCTGATATATACTCCATGGTCATGAAAATGTACATGATATCCCTTGTCCTCCAGAGTGGAGACTGATATAAGTTTCTTGGTCAGTCCTGGAACCTACAACACATCAGCAAAATTGAGGGTTTTTCTAGACTCCCTCTGAAATGAAACAGTGCCAACTCCATGCACTTGATAGCATGCATCATCACCCATCTCAACGTGGATCCCTATTCCGCCCTCTTGCAAGTCACTGAACAATCTCTTTTGTCCATTCATGTGACTAGATGCTCCACTGTCGATGTACCATTTTCTTCTCCCTGTAGTGCTTTCCATGAAAGCTATTAAGCAGAACTCCTTGTTGAAGTTCATCCTGAACTCATCCACCTCTGCATATCCATCCATCTAAGGCAAAGTTTCCCTACTTTGGAAAATAAAACACTTGACCTTTGACACATCAAGCTTCTTCTTACCATACTTATTCCTATTTTCCTTACCCTTCATGTTCCCTATAAGGGCTAGAGCCTCCTCATCCACATTCTGTGGGGTACTGCTGGATAAGCCTAATCCTTGACCCATGTGGGTCTCCTCCTGCAAAAATTCATCCCATAGTCTCTTCTAATCATGGAGCTTCTCCCTAGCCACAAAAACTTTGACAAAGGTGTCACATGTCTTAGAGAGTCCATTCAGGGCTATCCAAACTAGCTCCTCATCCTCAGTCTTAGATCCAACAGCTCCAAGCTCATCCCTGATCTATGTGAACCTCATGAGATAAGGCACCACTCCTTCTCCCTTAGCCACATTGGTGTCATGCATCCTCTCTTACAACACCATCTTTCGGTTCTCATTCTTGTTTTGGTACTAACTCTGCAAATCCTTCCACATATCTAATGTGGTATTCTTACCAGAAAGGTGAGGGGCTACATGGTCCTTAACTCCATCCATGATAATCAACATGGATCTAGAATCAATATTCTTCCAAGATGCTAGATCTGTTGGATCTGTGGGTGCAACCTTCGTGGAGTCAATATGCTCCTCTGCATCATTGACATCCAGGATCCTTGTGATCCTTTCTTTCCACGTAGAAAAGTTATAAGCACCCTTGAGTCTATCCTCCACTCTCAACTGCATGGCCATTATGAAGTGTTACATGTCAAACCCTATATCTCCAATCTAATTTTTTGTCTTCAATATGTCTACCCCTGATCAGATTTGCAGTGACTGCTGCAAATCTCTCAGTTTTATCTCTCCAGAGCTCTGATACCATGTAAATTTTCCTTTAATATTCAAACTAGGGCTAAACAGTGCATGCAAATCTCTATTGATAACCACACATGAATATATTTTACAATATGTAGTGGAATATAAAACTAAGAAATAAATCACAACATCACATCACAATATTGACATGATTATTTTGGGTATGGAAACCCCCGGAAAAAACCCAAGATGGGAAAACCGGTGCAGCAGTCAGATATAGATTTTATTATGAGAAAATATGGAAATATTACAATCACTACAAATTCACCCAAACCTATCGAATGCAGTACCCAACAGAGTCACTGGGAAAATCACAGCTAAACCTCAACACCCTCCTATGTGAGTATGCGGCCCAATTGTATGAAGCTTGGTGATCATGCTACTCACTCCTCCATCTTCCCAGCTAAATCCTTTGTCTAACTTTCTCTCCTTGTATGTATCCTTTCTTTGTCGGAATACAAGTGTGTGTGTCCTCTCCACCAATTGGTATCTCTTTTATAACTTTAGGTAAATATAAAACTCTAGTTTCACTTTCACTATAACTAGTGTTTCACTAAAGTTAATTTAGATCAATTTAATTTATTTTCCAAACTAAACTCAGGAAAAGTAAATTAAATACAATTGGTTTCCTAATTTAAGTCTTTTGTATGTAAGAACACATGCATGCAGGAAGACCTTCCTTGTTTTTGTGTTGGCCTAATCTTCCTTCTTGTCTCGACCCGAGGTTCAACAACAACACAATACCAACAAAACACCACAAGACATCATCCTGACAGGGCAAGCTCGGTCGGTAACACCCATGAGGCAGGCGCAGTCTCACCCGATATATCTTAATGTGTAACTTCGAGAACCATGTTTCTACAATTGGAGAGGGATTATAGTCCCTTGTTGCATGGAAAAGGAACTCGACAAAGATAGGGGGATGGAGTCTATTATTGTGCAACAGAGGTGCAACTATGTGCCACAACTGACGTGCGACATAATCTTGTCCTTAACCACTTAGCAACTAGCGCAATCGTGCGGTGCAGTTGATTCCTTACTTATAATGAAAAGTGTGCAACTTGTATTGTAACTTAGCAGCTTAACCATGAAATCAGACATAACATGTCAAAAATACCTTAAACATTCATTCATTCATTTACTGATGGGTAATATTGTGACATACATTCAACAGAAATTGTAAGCAATACAAAATAAGTAAACATTCAACATTCACATAAGCATTCAATCACTCAAGACATGAAATAACATGGAAACCCATCTGTGAAAAAACACCAAGGTGTTCTTCATCTGCCATGAGAAATATATGTAGCACCTTGCAGTATGTGACTTACAGACTATTCTTAAGATATGTCATTTTCTTAGCTCTTCTTGCTCTCATGCTATCTGGTTTATTGCTTCTACCTACTCCTACTGATCCGCACACAGCCTGGATCAACTCTTCTACTAGACGTTTTGCGCACGCAGCTATAGATCCATGGCTCAACAGCCTTTTACTTCTACTAGAATCCTATTCTGAGTCAATAATACTTGTACTCCTCAAACTCTTAATGAATCTAACCCTTATACATAGTGGGTTCCTCCTATATATAGTATTTACAAGACTATACAGGGTCGATTGAGTACAACTCATTTATTAGAGAATCAAGTAGCTACAAAATATCTTCTATTATATTAATTCCAGGCCATACTTGGACACAAAATCCCTTCATTACATTCACCACATCCTTAACTAGCCACAAAAACGTCTTTCAACCTGTCTGTACAGGTCATAACTAGTCGCAAAACTGTCCTTTAGTCTTCCACCTGTTTGTCCTTCTGCAGTCTTACTTGACTTTTACTTGTTTCATTTAAATATTCTACCTGCCTCTTCCATTGACTCTGGATGTGATTTTCCTTGTTGCACCGATCCTCATCACAACTTCCTCTACTATGTGTTTGCGCTTCTTCCTTTACCTGATTTTCTTCTGTTGCGCACCCATATTTCCTCTTGCGCTTGCACTGAAAATTATTCCTTATGCATTTTATTGGACCAATAGGCCCCAAACACTCATATGTGGCTCATCCCGAGCCACTAAGAAAAAATGATGTCTCTGCAAAATATATTTTTGTGCAAAACTCAAGCCTCTGGCTCAGGCTGCGCCCTAGGAACAACCTTGTCCTGAAATTCCTTCAAAAATTTTTGCACCCTGGAAACTTCTTGCATTACTTCCTTCGCTTGTTTGGATAATTGTTCCACATGGTTGGAATTGATATGTTCCAATGGTCCCCCTCCCTGCAACTGAGTGGTATTCTAGATATTTTGTTGGATAGGCTGAAGAAGCCCTGTAGCTTGCTCTGCCTTCGACTGATGTTCTATTATTTCATCATTTATTTTTTGCTCCTAGTCGCGAAGATTTTTTACTTCCTGCTAGAGCTACTTTAGCTCTATGACCTTCACACTCCTTTCTTTGATTGGCATCTTCTTCATGTCTGCCTTTACCGCGGTGATTTTTAAATCATATTTCCGCACATCTTCCTTAATATTTTCCATAGTCTCATCGTCCAAAACCACTTTCCACATCGCTGAAAAGGATTCAACTGCCTCAGTGCAGATTGTTTCTCCTCTCCCTATCCTTTCCATAGCCTTAGACGCTACATTGCTATGCTCTTCAAGCACCTCAGGAGGTGTGCTTGGTACCTGCTTTACCTAAAGCTCTTCCACTTGCTTCTTGAGTTCCACCATGATCATGGAGAGGTAGCCAACCCTGGCAATTGATTCTTCATCTTCTTGACATGCTTTTGGTGGGAACTCTGTGATTGCACTTTTGATGGCTTCAGTGAGTGCAAGCCTGCTCTGTTCCCTGGCCTCAATTTCCTGCTCCTTTTGTCTAAGGAGGGTCTTACGCGTTGTCACCTTTCTTTTTTTCTTAGTCGCTTGATATGACACCTCATTTTCTCTAAGCCGTACCTCGGTCACAGTCACCTGCTGCACAGCATAGACTTCATCCAACATGAGTTTAGAGAATTCCATGTTTAGTACCTCAAATCCATGGACAACATCGTCAAACTCAAGCGTCCCTGTCTCCATTACTCACACTTCGATTTCTACTTTTATCAGTAGCACCAACTCTGGTGTTACTACTGGGGTATTAGGATCCATGCCATAAGTTTCAACCTCAAGAGTAGATTTGACTTCATTTATGGCCTCTGTTAGCTGGTTCATATGCTCAGAGAGCTGGTTAGTTAGTCGCAGTTGTTTCCTACTTATTCCCTTCAGGCTGGACTATGCAACCTCTGCAATGGCGTCGAAAAATAGGCTTATGTTATTCCTCAGTTAAGTTGACTGTGTTAGCTGATTTGTCCACTTTCCTCTTCTTCCGTTGTGGCTGACGCACCTCTTCCTGAGCCTTCTTCACATCCTCATCAGTAGGTGTTCCCTCAGAGTCATCATCCTTATCATCATCATCATATTTTCTCTGCTCACTATCATCATTGTTGGGGCTCGGTGACTGTTCATCTTGCCCGTCACCACTCCCATTTCCTTACCCATCATCTTGGTCATGACCCTCACCATTCCCTTGGTTGTTTCCTTGGCCCTCGCCTTTGCCACTTCCTTGGCCATCTCCTCCTTGGTCCATATGCTCCTCGACTGGGTCATGCCATTCTACTAGCCATTCTTGGACGACTATGTCCACATCAGCATCAGTGATCATAAACCCTGACTTATGCGCTTGCTTGGATGGGTCCTTACTTGGCTCTAAAATAACATTGTGGACACTGACTTGGAAGTTTATGAAAACCTTGTATTTATGCATCGCCAAAACCCTTACTCTATATGAATACCTCACTACATCACGCAGTGTTGCGCCATGTAGAAAGAACTCAATATTATTATCATTCTGGTGAATATTGTCCTCCTTGTTCTCCCAGCGGTTTTGATACTTTGCGCCAAGGAAAAGCACTGGGAAATCCATTGGTTGGTAGTTCGGTGGGTCGGACCATAGAAAAAAAGAAATTAGAATGAGCAGCCATGAGTAGTATAACTTAGCCTTAGGGTCCTCCTTGGCCTGCTCTGCATCCTCTATGAGCTCATTCAACAGGAACTACGACCAGTTGAAGATTACTCATGTTCTGCACTGCTCTACGATTTCTATCACCCCGATGGTGCAATCAGCAGGTCTCATCTTGCATAATAGCTTGCAAGATAAGATTCTTGTGGTGAAATTTACCATGTTGTCCTCTATAGGGGCAATGAGGAATCCCTTACCTGCTCACTGAAGCTTATACTTCTGTTTAATATTGGTCGTATCTCGGTCTCAATGTGGATACAGCGCAGGGTCTCCTCTTGTCTTCAGTAGACCCGTTATTGATGAGATGAGCTCGACGTCGACAGGGTAGGGTAGATCAAGTCGTAAACATCCTCTATGAAAGCATACGAGGAGCTCTTTCACATATGTGGTGTTGCAGTTGCAACCTTTTTTCCCAAAAATTTTAAAAAAAATTGGACCCTCCTTTTGATTTTATCTAGCCCAGGTTTGTTCGATTTCTTTAAATCTGTCCTGGAAGTATAGTTTTTCTACTTAAGTTGATCTTTGGGAAGTCGATCTTTGGGAATTCGAAGGATTAGTTGACTGATTTTTCCGCTGTTTCGGAAGTTAAATGAGCTAGTATTGTCATTTCCCTGCCGAAGAGTCTTTTGCTTTATTTGAGCACTTAACATTTCTGATTTTTTCGATGATTTTTTTATTGCTGTCGGGAGTTGGTTGAAGAATGAGCTGGGGCATTAGTCCTCTATGCCACCGACGTTTCGGAAGGCAAACAATGAACATCCTAACGAACAGTCCTATTTCTCGCCAATCCATGTTTTATCTCCCTTTTTTTTATTGCTTAAACCTTTTTTGACTGTCGATGATTTTATTTTATAGTTGTTGGAGATAAATTGACAAATAAGTCAGAAGGATTGTCTTCTATTCCACTGAAGCTTTGGAGGGAAGTTGATAATTAGTCCAAAGGTTAGTCTCTTTCATCACTGATAACTTAGAAATCTGAGCTCTGATACCTTTTAATTCAGAGTAATTCGAATGATTCTTTTTATATATCTCTGATACTGTGTTGTGGGAGTTAGTTTCCTCACGGATGCTTTAAATGTTAATGGTTCCAATATTTGGTGTATAAACATCGCGACGATAGTGCTTGGCATCACCGATGCTATGGAAATGCTTAATTTTGAAGTGCTGACCTTTAGCCTTTAGAGCGTCCAATCACTGACCGGTTTTATGTTGTCGTGGAACCGTAGTTGTTTGTGAGTCCGCCATTGCGGCTGTCAATCAGACTATCCTCCCATCGTTTAGTGTTTTCAACTGCCAACCTTTAGTTTTTAGTGCTTGGCATTGCTGACACTGCACAAATGCTTAGGTTTGAAGCTCCGACACTTATTTTTAAGAGTCACCGACTCCAACAGACTTAATAGTCTCATAAGACCCGTAGTTTGTTTTTTGTCCACTGTTGCGGCTATTAATTGAACTACCCTCCCAACGCTTAGTGTTTTCAATTGTCAATAGTGTTTTTCCTGTTGACTCTTTTTCACCAAAGGTTTATATAGAGGGGGGGCATTATTTTATTGTTATCTGTATTTGAACTCAAATATTTCTCCAGTTCTTGTCGTTTTTAGAGGTTTATCTACCCAGCTGTCTGAATTCCACTCATTAGTGTGCTACCATGGAGGTTTTGGGTCATCCCTCCGACTACACTGCGTTTTTCCAGGTAGGAAATCCACGACCTTGTTGTTTTATTTTTATTGGTTGATTGAAACCATGGTTTTCCCCGGTTAGGTTTTCCTGTAAAAGTATTAGTCTCCGCGGTATGCACAAATATTTTTATTTTAGGGTTGAGGAGCTAGCTATTCACAGTTTTCTTTTGAGCCTACGGGATTGAGCCGTTATGTATGCTTTACTCCTGTCTGAAATATTAGGGTGTCAATGCAGACAAGATTTACACTGTCTGCACCACCCATTCTCTGGTTATTCAAGGCCGTCCACGGGGGGGTTTAAATTTTTGTATGCATTTACCCTATTTTCGTGGGATGGCAGAGGTTTTCATTGTTTTGGTCTAGTTAGGGTTTTCCACGATGAGGAGCACAGTATAGAGTCTAGTGTTTTGGAGATTAGAAGTAGCAGCAATGTGGTTCATGATTTTATTGGAGGAGTTTGAGTTAGTTCAGATGCGACCCAGATTAATATGAGGAATATTTTCTATCAGGGTTGTGATTTTGGTTACAGACAGTGGACTTAGAGGGTTTTAAGCACAACTTGCAGGATTTTATTTTTCCTTGTCATTTTTATTTTCATGCATTAATACTGTGTATAGTTCATTTTTTAGAATGCATATGGAAGAGGTAAATAGATTGATACAGTTTTTTGTTATTATTATTTCACTTGGTAAAATCTAAATGGTCTAAGAACATGCTATGTTTATGACAGGGAGATTGCTGCAAAGGGGATATGTCTAAAATACAAAAGAAGAAGGCTCCAGTTGTTGAAGGAGATCCAGCAATTGAAGGATCTAGATGAACGAATTTTAAAGAATGCAGTGGCACATGCAACTATGAGTATTCATCTATTAGAAGATCAGCTGCGTTTGAGTCCAGCAAGGATAGAAGGGTTCAGGAACCAGGCTGCCAAATATGAGATAAATATCCATTTTCTTGAACCTTTTGATTTTGAAAGCATAGCAGCGGAGGCCTAGGCATGGAAAAAGTTCATCAACGACCAAGTTGGCCCCTCTTCATAGAGTGTTCTATAAAATTTTAATTTAAAATGTAATATATTGTATAGATTATGAGCACATACTACAAGACAAATTTTGGAAATGAAAGGTTGGGGAAGCCCAAAATTCATCGAGGGGCATCCCAAAGGTTTTTCTTTTTGTATAAATATAGGAGAGTTTAGATGTAGAAGGGATTTTCCCAGACCATTTGTGAGAGTATATTCTAAGAAGAACTACTTCCTTTTACAATAAATAATTACAAGTTTCTACTGGAGAAAGTTTGGTGGAATGTTTCAAATGCTTTTCTATGGATCAGTTGAATGTGAACTATTTTGTTTTTAGCTTATGTCCATTAACTGTGAGATCGTTCTAACTCATTGAATCTTTCTTCATGTTATGAATGCACTCTAGTTTATTCTATGAAATTTCCACTGTGGGTAATGAAGGTTGTCATAAACAATAGGCTATCTTGTTGTTCATATTTCTATTAATGTTCATGTGTTCTGAAATAAGTAACAACTATCTGTAATTTTTCTTAATACATGCGCAGAAATACATTACTCATTGTTAGCTAATAATTCTGCTCCCTAGGGATATGTTAGTTAATTATAGTTAGTTTCTTGTTGTTTGTGATTTAGATGCGAGAGAGTTAAGACAAGAGGTAAGAACCTGCGCATCACATTGTGACACTCCTCATTATCTCTATCAATTTGCATTTTTAGATAGGCACTTGCACATCATAACTTAAACACAAAAAACTAAAAATATACACGGTGGACCGGGCCGTAACCAGTAAAAAATTTTGATTTGTTACTTGACCTATGGTAGTCGGACCGTAAACCAGACGGATTCCCCATACCAAATAATAATGGGCTATGTAGCAAGGATTTATCCCTGCTACAGGGGCAGGAATGGCTCCCTTCTGTCTATAGGATAGAAGGGTAGGTTCCTGCGTGGATGGGAAATGCAGAAAATAAAACAAAATGTAAATAACAATAAACTAATCTAACAATAGAATAGAAAGAAGAATATGGAGCAATGGTGAACCCCTCTACACACGAGTGGTTAGGGTTCCGCCTCCATTAACCTGCAAACAAATCCTAAGCTATGGTAAAACCTAAAAAACAATGTTAAGCTAAAAACCTACAAATGGAAACAAGGGTTAGAAAGCAAATAAAACAAATAAACAAAACATGCAAGACAAATTATACCTTCTTTAGTAAAAGGGAGAAGTGTTTTGAGAGTGACCCCCCACCCTCCTTTTATAGCTTTTCCAAGGGGTTTTAAGGTTTTAAGCCCTCGGTCAGGGCTTTAGCCCCTTTCACCTTAACTTTAGGCCCTTTTAGGGTTTTAGCCCCTTTTTGAGGGCTTTAGCTCCTAGGAGGCTATTTTGGGCTCCTTTTTGGGGTTTTAGCCCTTTTTCTTCATCCTTAGGCTATTTTGAGGGTGTGGGGGTCTAATGGAGGGATATGGGGGTCGCGAGATGGTGTCCTTGGGTGGTGTAGGCCACTGAGAGCTTAGTGGCGGATTTTTGGGTTAATAGATTGCCCTTTGATGTGTGACGGTAGGAGCTCAACGTATGGCCAACAGACATCATAGGATTTGCTGCATGGAGGTGGTGCTTCCGGGGCTAGGGCATGGTGGCTTTTAGTTTCTGTATTAATATGGTTCCCATCAATGGGTGAGATACAAATAATGTGTGACATGTATATGGACGAGGCAGGCATCCCCATGATCGTGACAATGTCAAAAGAATAATTTGATCTATGCTCTAAAATACAAGAGCCGATCATATACAACTGATGTTACAATAATGGTTGCCTCCATGTGAGGCTGAATACAATGATGATCTGGTACATTAGACCCATGGAATTCTCATGGAATGTTATATCTTCATGACTGACAGTCTGCTAGATCTAGAATGGTACATAGCTGTGTGGACTCGCTGATTGAGATTCAGAGTCTCTGTGGTATAAGTATGTTGCATCAATCATAAAGGTATATCGAAGCACTGATCGCGCTTCTGAACACTATCTCCAATGCAACATGAAAATCACAAGGAACATAACCTGTTTAGGTCCCTCGAGTGGACTCACCAATGTGCTAGATTCAGGTGACATCCGGGGTCTTCGACCAAATATTGTACAGACAAAACCCTGTACGAATCTCAACGGTGCGATGATGTAGTTGAAGTCGAGCACGTGAGAAACAACCATCCCGAGAGGCACTAAGGACTCCTCTCAAGTGGTCCAAGGAACCCATCAATGAGGTTAATGAAACCAAGATACAGGGACCTCTGGGTCTATCCTCTGGAATATGTGTGTTGGCATCGATAGAGGGAGACCTGCCCCTAGCCAAGGAAATGATGTTTCCTTGACCAGGAGCCCGAGGGAGATAACTGGAAGGTGTGAATCAATCTGTGGACTGACTCACTGAATGGGGAGGGGGGGGGAGGAAAATATTTGAATAGGGGCAGGGGGAGGGAGACTCAAACTTCCTTTTTTCATAGTATGAGGGTAGGGTGGACTAGGCACTAAATGAAACTGACTCATGGGAATGGGATCATAGCTAAAATACCAGAGATATCACTGCAGATGGGAAATACTTGGAGGAGGTGGACACTTTTGATACTGATGGGATCCAAGGAAGACACATTGCAGATTACTCTAAACAAAGGCGACCCAATGTGGGAATGCTGCCAAACTATTTTCTATGGGGTGGTGTCTAGGGACACCGTTATGGTACGATCTCGTGGATTTTTGGCGAGCCCGAGAAGGTAAATGCTCGATGGTGCTTTCAATTTTAGAGAGTCTGAAAGCACGAAGAAGACTCTAGTGGGGGCTCTTTTTTGTTGGTAGTCTCCTGTGCCCGAAAAAGGATAAAAGTATACATAGGAGAGCTCGCCCATCCTGTAGGGGATGAGAGGCTTCTTTACCGTTGGTAGTCCAATCAGGCCAGAAAAGGTTAAACCTGTACTGAATGGATGGTCATTCAAATAATTTTATGAGCATGAATGAAACAAAGTTTACTCGGAGATCTTTTCTTGTTGAGACAGCTAGAAAATAGCTTAACGACAACCAGTGGTGAGATTTTTCGTAAAGTGCAGCCCCTCTGCTCGAGAAAGCATAAAAGTATGTAGAGGGGTACGGTCTTGGCTTGAGTGTTCCAAGGAGGTCCTTTTCAATTGATGGTCTACATGGTCCACAAAATGAGGTAAACGAGACGATGTAGACACCCTTTCCTATACTTTAATGAGCGGGAAAGGAAGCAGATGCGCTTGGCAATCTTTTCATTGTTTTAAGGAGTCAGAAAAGAGCTTAAAAGAAACTCCAAAGTGCTCAACCGATTGCGGTGGCACATGCGGTGCCCCATGTAGGGACAGTGGATAGAGGTCCAAATGTCATCCGTGCAGTATGGACAGAGCAGAAGGCTCTCAAACATACCATTACATGCACAGGATAGATCACGGCAAAGGCATGCGAGTCGGTACGGCATAGGCATGCAAACCAAGGTGGCTCTCAGACAGAGGTCAGGAGAGCATGTGTGTGTGTGTCGGTGGATGAAATTGACTACATGTGATGTGAGTGCAAGTCTAGGGGCACTTATATGCCAAATACATGTAAGAAAAAGAAATAATTTTGTGGACAGTGGTCCATAGGTCCGCGTAAAATGTGATGGAGAAGACAACTATAAATACAAAAATAAAACTAAAATTACATTCCTTAATGGGAGGTGGCCCAAAAACTCACATGAGTACCGGTAGGGGAGTGTGATACAAGCACAGGTCCATAGATGCTTGCATCGTCATGCTGTGGCTCATAAATCGAGGTAGCTTCCCAGAAATGGTCCCGAAATTTGTTTGTTAAACATGAGACGATGGTCTCATAAGGAGATGGAAATTTGAGCCCAGAGGTGTGTGAGGTGTCTCAAACCAGTTTCAAGTGACTTTTTATTAGCAGCTGATGGTGTTGCCCCTGACTTGTGCTAAAAAATGTTGAAAAACAAGAAAGGGAAAAAACTATGCTATAAGGGACTCATAGTGGTTATATTAGGCATAGGCTCTCTTGAGATGGAGCCCGTTGCATGGCATCTTCAAGAGTCGACCATCTGAGTCAGCAAAGAGGTATACCCCATTTTTAAGATGAAGGTCATTGGCAAGGCAGGATGACAAAATATAGTCTTTTATGGGAAGAACTAATTCCACGCTATGGCTTAAAGGGAATGGGGTAAAACCGAAGGCGGTCTTACATATATTTTCTTCATTGCGTAAGTGGTGCTGGAATAGATCAGGTGGATCTTCCATGGCCGATGAGACAGAAGGGAAAATGGTGCTAGAGACCATGTAAATGGTATTGCTTATGGTTTTTGTGGCCTTGGCCCCAGTCTCTGTTGGAGGAAGAGGGGCAGGCCTGGAGATGACAAGAGTCTTTGAAGGACCTGGAGGTAGGTGCAACATCATCTCAATTGGCTGGACATGAGTCAACACATCCTAGGGCCTTAGAGGTAGGGTAGGTGGTTCAAGGTACCACACAGGATCTCCCAGTTTGAAATCCTGTAGATTGAGGGTTACAAAGGAAGACTTACTCATGATCCCGGATGGTAGGAAAAGTAAAAGGAAAAGAACAAGGAAAAGGATTGTGTTGATCGGGAATGAACCCCAATGTTTCCCTGGTAACTGAGGTTGTGGCTATGGTTGGGGAAACAATGGAAGAGACAGGTCTGATGGACCGTGGGTGATGGTGGAGACAATAGGGTATGTTGAACTAGACATCATGTAAATGGACATGGTGTTTGAAGAAGGCGGTGGGGGGTGAAATTCTTCGATTAAGGTGATCTCAGACTCAAGGTAATGTTGACGGAGGTCAACGAGAGCCATTTGAAATTTAGGCAGGTCTTGGAAATGGTGGGAGTAATGTCCATACAAGCTGCAAAGGGCACAAGCATGATTTGTCCTCAATGCCTTGTTCCTGACTACTGGCGCGGTTGGGAGTTCAACCACGTGGATGTTTTCGTTCATGTCCATGGAATCCAGATGCGCACGGATCACTGGGATTTCAGGGAAATTTTGAGTTGGATGGCCCTGTTGCTCATAGACGGCACAAGGTGGGACTTTTCATGGCTCTGCAGTGGCTTTGGTGTTCTTTCCCCTAGCCCTTTTGGGTTGGAGAGGTGCAGGTGTGGGCGCAACGGTTGGCTTGTGTGGACTAGGTGGAGGGTGGGACTCAACCACGATAGGTTGCAATGGGGTTAAAATGACCTGGGGCATTGCTGGTTGAGCTGGTGGATCAAGATACCACACCAGAATTCCCAATGTAAAGTTGGGTAGGCTTAAAGTGGCCATTACTATTTTTTTCGTGACACCAGGTGGGGGGAAGAGGAAGGGAATCATATGGACTGGGGATGAGCCCAAATAACTCCCTGATGGCTACATGTGGGGATGTAGTTGTGGTTGCAGCTATGCGTAATGCTGCTATTGCAAGTGATGTTGCAGCTACTGTTGGTGTTGCAGCTGTGGACGATGTTATGGTTGTGGTTGAGGTTGTGGTTGCGATTCTTGCTTAGGTGCAGCGGTGCTTGATGAGACCATACACAAGTCTACAGTTTCATTTTGTGTCAGTGGTGGTGAAACTAATGAGAAAGGAGCCATCATGGAGGTATCAAAAAACAACCCAGGGCCCACATTCAACAATGGGGAGGCTGGTGTGTTTTCAACCATAGTGTTGGTTGTAGGGATGACATTAGTGTTTGTGATCACCCCTTGTGGCTCAATGGTGGTGATGGTAGGGATAACATTGGTAGGTGTCGTTAACCCTTGTGGATCATGATAAGTGAGCTGGTCAACCATTCCAATCTTCACTTCATGGGGGAACATCATGAGACGGAAGATAGTTGATGTGACTGCTTGCATGGTATACATGTAACTCCTTCTAAAGAGGAGTTTGTAGTCCAGTTGAGCATTAATGACCTTGATGTCAATCAGGATTGTCTTCTCGGCTAACATGATGGGGACATGTGGGAGGATTCCTTGGGATTTAGTGGGATGTCCATCATAAGCCCGCAGAGTTGTGGACGACAGTTGCAGAATTGGTGATCCAAGTTTTTGCCAAACCAAAGTAGACATGACACACGTGGATGCCCCCTCATCCACTATGCACCAGTGCACAACCAAATTTTGGATGGACACCGGGATTTGGAAGGAAATAGTGGAGGCCATGCGTGATTCCCTGTTCTCCATGTCAAAGGTAATCAACTTGGAGTCGAAGGGGTCTACTTCCCATAGAGAAGCTAGTAAGGATTTCCACGGTGTTATTGGAAATCCCGGTGTTATTGGAATAGCCATGGTGTTATTGGAAATCCTGCATACGGGGGGGCATGGGAATGGGGGTAACTGAAGAGGTAGGTTGGCTGTTTTGGATGTTGATGCCACTAATGTGTCAGCGAGTTTGGTGGTGGTACTGTATTGATTCTGTCGGGTTGGAAAGTTGACCTCTTAAGTCGTCATGGCTACCAAGTGGTGAACACCTATTTTGACAATAGGAGGTGCCCCCGGAGTGTTGGGATTGGCCTGGGGAGGAGGTACGGTTGCCACCAATCCTTGGACTGGTAGTGGGTTTTGAAGCACCATGGGGGGAGGTCCTAATGGTGCTTGGTTGGGTTGTGCTTTATTGGCAGCATTGGCGGCCTATTGGGCCTTGTTTTGAATGGCCTTCTTAGTGCGAGCCATGAGGGGACACTCAAACGTGTAATGCCCATAAACATCACAGAGTGTGCATGGTTGGTTTGTGTGCAACAGGGCGGTACATCTTGGTGCATTATGTCGTGGGGGGTTTTGGGCTAGCGGGTTAGCCACGGAATTGTTGGGAGGGTTTGGTTGTTGACCACCTCCCTATGGTTGGTTATTGCCTTGGTTGTGGGGCCAGTTGTTTCTAGCTTTCCCTTGTTGATTATCGGGGGTAGGCTGGTTGGGATGATTTTTTTGTGCAAACACTTGTCCCAACAGAGCGGGTGGAGCAAAGGAGAGGGCTTGAAATGGTTGCACTGGTGGTGCATAGTATATTTGTGGGGGTGGTGGTGCCAAAAATGTGTTCATTTGCCCCACATACTGTTGTGTTAGCCAAGCCATGTCCTGAGCCTGCTACAGTGGTGCGGGTTGTGCATAGGAATTTGTTGCTCCGGACTGGAACATCATTCTAGCATAGTCCAGAGCTTGGTTTTGGTAAGAAACATTAGTAGTGTTGCTTGGTTGTGGTGTAACGGCAGGTGGTGTTGGTCAAGGCTGCAGCTGTCAGGAGTCTAATCCTATGATGTCATCCGTAGCATGGGATGCCCCTAGTGCATCGCCGTATGAGGTACTCGGATGGGGAGTGTCTGGAATAATGGTATATAGGTATCCAGACTGAGCATAGATAAGGTCAAATTGTTGGGCCTTCAGTATGGCCTCTTCTTCAGATTGGGGGCATTCGAACGTGATGTCCTTTACTATGGGCAGGAGCAAGGTCTTAAGGAACCAATCCAAGAAGATCCTATCGTCAAGTTGGATTTTACATAAGCTACGACGTTGCCGCCACTCATGGATATAGTCCGTTATATGAGTGGTGGTGCTTTGGTGATAGGATAACAGGATCTCCACCCCTTCGTCATATCTGACAGGGAGTTGGAAATACTATAGGAACATGAAGGCTAGGGAGTTCAAGTCTGGGTATTTGGCCTACGGTAGCTCAATGTACTATTTGGCCATAGCAGCTGTAAGGGTATGTTGGAATAGTCTCAGCCTGATGGAGTCGTCTACAATGCTGTTGGACGAGCACCATAGATGGAATGTCATTATGTGGTTTTGGGGACATTCCCTTGCTTTTCCTTCAAACTTGGGGATGTCTGATGGAAGCTTAGTTGGCATTGGAGGCCAAAAATCTTGATGGTGGATGTGTTCTTTTGTTAATCTGGCCACGTCAGGCAAGTTAAGGCAAGCCATGAATGCCAGATTTGACCCCAAGTTGATGTGGGATGGACCTACGATGGTGGTGGGGTTTGCAGGTGCATAATGCATCTACAAAGTTATGGGTGCTTGTGTTGGCACCATTGTGGATGGGCCAATGCCCCCAAGTACTGTTCTTGGGCCACTTCTCAGGTTGTGGGTGACGGGTTGTGATGTGGACATGGGTCCACTTGCTAAGGTTAGGCCGTCAAATGGATCCAGATTTGCACTAGCCATGGGGCTTGATGGTGCAGTATGGAGGTCTAGTTTAGACTAATATGGGTCTGAATCAGAATTAGAGGCTATGTGGCCCTTTGATGGTGTGGGAGATCTCTTAGAATAGCTTCGACAGTGTCGATCGAATGTTTCGAATGGTGGTGGTTTGCCTCTTAGGCATGAGGAAGAGCATGGAGGATCAATTGTGTTTGATTTTATGTATGGAACTAGAGAGAATGAGATTTGGACCCCGGTTTCAGTGGCTTCCTATTGGCTGAAGGTGGTCTCTTAGCCACCAATACTGCCAGAAGACAGCGCTTGGCTTTTTCCTCAAAGGTTCTTCTACTCAATCAGAAGGGGTCATTGCTTGTTTCACTTGGCAATTCCTCTCAGTGGCCAGCTACTTTGGGATTTTTGTGGTACTCCTCACAATGAACTTTTGGGTAGAACCCAAGTACTTCCCACAGTTAAAGCAGTCAAGGACTTATGTCCTCAAAGACTGCAGAATTGTTTGTACTTATTGTAAATTAGTAAATTTTAAGGCTTACTTAAAGTCATGAACTGAGTTGGGTTAATTAGTTGGTATGGTGTATTTGTTTGTTTTTTTTTCTAGTACTTGGTTGCTACAAATGGTTTATGAATTCATCATGGTAGAGTTCATGTCATTGTGTTTATCTATGCAAGCATAAATAATCAGAAATTGTTAACAAATACAATGATTAACACTGAATGTTTGCTGGCCTAACTAGATGTCTACCTCACACTGATATTCCTCTTCAACCAAGAGAAGGTATTGGGCTATCAACACATTGGGACTAAGCCCATACGTAGATCCTCAGGTCACCTCCCAGATGCTAGGTTGGTCAACAGGGAGGACACTTAGCGTCATGAGAATCCCTCCTTCTCTACCCCCTCTACCTTCCAGGTCACCCAGTTTTAATGGTTTGGAACAATATAGTGGAGTGCCTAGATCTATACGAGCTTGCCATTCGTCGTATCCCAGAATACCCCAGAGGGTGATGACTGGGTAGAGGAGGGGGGGGAAGCAAGATAGTATGTTTTTAAGTTGATTTTAGTTAGGCTAGGTTCATTTAATTAAGCCATTAACCTTTACTTTGCATTTACACATTGTTTACGAAATAAATTGCATAAAATGAAAGAAGAAACTGAAATTGACTTGCAGTGGTGGACAGAGGTAGCTGGGCCTCCCTAACATTCCTCTGAAACTGAAATTTACTGTTTATTAAACTAAAATTAAAGTTCTGTTTGATAGGCCATACATTTCTGATCAAATATGGCGAGGGGGCCACAGGATTTTTCAGAAATGAGCGAGGGGGTCGCACATAATGCAGAAACAGTCAAGGACTAAGTTTCTGGGCTAAATTCACACTTATTGGGTGATTAAGTGCGCCCTGGGTGCACCTGTTTGCCCATTAAGTGCGCCCCAGCCTCACCTTTTTCCCCAATATGAGCACCCTGCTCCAGATTGGGGGTTTTTTGTGAGACAGAGTCAGATTTGGCCAATAGTAACTTGTATTATGGTCAACCTAACTCGATTTTTCCTAGCAGAGCCTTTGGTAGTACTTAAAATAGGAAATAAACTGAATCTAAGATGGGTTTAACAAGAAATTTCTGAAAAACTAGGGTAAAATTTTAAAAACTTGAAAAATTAAAAATTTGGCCCAGGGATCCTGTGGGATCGACCTAGTACGGTCACCAGTTCTGTAGAAAGGATTTCTCACTTCTACAGGGGTAGGAATGGCTCCCTTCTATCTATAGGACAGAAGGGTAGGTTCTTACATGGATGGGAAATGCAGAAAATAAAACAGAATGTAAATAACAGTAAACTAAGCTAACAACAGAACAGAAAGAAGAAGATGGAGCAATGGTGAACCCCTCTACACATGATTGGTTAGGGTTCCACCTCCATTAACCTTCAAACAAATCCTAAGCTATGGTAAAACCTAAAAAACAATGTTAAGCTAAAAACCTGCAAATGGAAACAAGGGTTAGAAAGCAAATAAAACAAATAAACAAAACATGCAAGACAAATTATACCTTCTCTAGTGGAAATGGACCACCATGCCGAAGCTTGTGGAAGCACCTCTCTTTCTCTCTTGGATGGAGAGCAATGGCTCAATGGAGATGGAGATGGAGGACAGGGAGTGTGGGTGGTTTGAGAGGCAAAGGTCTCAAAGCATCCATGAGCAACATAACAATAGGCAAAGGGAGAAGTGTTTTGAGAGTGACCCCCCACACTCTTTTTATAGCTTTTCCAAGGGGTTTTAGGGTTTTAAGCCCTTGGTCAGGTCTTTATCCCCTTTTTTGGGCTTTTAGCCCCTTTTTCCCTAACTTTAGCCCCTTTTAGGGTTTTATCCCCTTTTTGAGGGATTTAGCTCCTAGGAGGCTATTTTGGGCTCCTTTTTGGGGTTTTTAGCCCTTTTTCTTCATCCTTAGGCTATTTTGAGGGTGTGGGGGTCTAATGGAGGGATATGAGGGTCGCAAGATGGTTTCCTTGGGTGGTGTAGGCCATTGAGAGATTAGTAAGGGATTTTTGGGTTAAGAGGCTAGTTGGGAACATTTATTGGGGAGAATCCCTAATTGTTGTTACCTGCGATTTTCCAGGCCTCAATAGTTTTTGGCACTAGAAGGAGGGCCACCAGTGCATGGCTGGTCGAGGAAGCTCACTTCCTTGAAATCACTCCACTGGTGACAGTTCTAAAAGTATTTTGTTTCACAAACCCAATCCTGAAGATAAAGAGAAAGGGTATCTGTATCCTGTCAATAACTAAGTGGTTGATGATTTAAGAAGAATCACTAGGGCATATGCGAAAAAGATTTGAGGATTACCTATGATTTATGTCTTACCTAGAAGAGAGTATCAGAAGAAAGATCGCCTTCAATTAGAAGACTCAGTGTGGGTAGAAGATCTTGAAGAACTGGTAGAAGCAGCCTTACAAGAAGTTAACCAACCTTTGAATCAATTGGATCCAGATTCACCTTCATTTTCACCTTTTCGGACCCTTGTTCACTCATAACCTCATTCTCCACTCAGAATCATGGCTAATGTAAATGAAAACCAACCACCTCCATGACCTACTTGGAAAGCTAGGTCGCCTTTAAATTTGACATCTCCCTTGCATGATTTTCCTCAAGCTTTTGACAATATGTTACCTAAATTGAACCAAGTGAAGGAGTTTTGGTAGATGATCATTTACAGAGTTTTTACTTGGCTATAGAAGGAATATGAGCTAGGGAGCATAAATATGTAGTGTGTAGATTGTTTCCCCACACTCTGAAAGGAAAAGAAGCCTCATGGTATTTTGCACCTCCTGCAAATTCAATCACAGATTGGAACACATTTGAGAGAATGTTTAGAAGTAAATATGCAGTTCAGAAAGCTCATGTAGCCTTAATGAAGGGGTTACATGATCCAAAGAAATAAAGAAAAGAAAAAGTACATGATTTCACTCAAAGATTTGCTGCTTACATAAACAATTTTACTGCAGTAAATAAGCCATCTGAAAATGCTTTGATAGAATACTATACCTCAGCCCTTGGGCCTATTCTAGCCATGTTTTCCAAGAGATCAGTGAGACCTACATTAGTAAAAACTTATGAAGAATCTGAGAAGGTGGAGGCTGAGATGGAAAGCATAGAAAATTATCCAGTGCAATTGGAAGAAAAGACTTTTGGAAGCAAGAAACCTTTATTACTGACTAAGCCTAAGGATGAGTGGTCACAGGATTTTGAAGGGATATTGAAGATGATGCAAAAGTCAACAGAGTGATAGATTTAGAGAAAGAAAAAGAATCTAATAAATCATATAAGCCTTATTACAAGAAAAGAGAAGACAACAGTCATCCTAATCCTCCTCCACACAGTCCTGTAGCAATGAATTTAACTGATGTAGGCATGGATATTTTTTGTACTTTTCATCAATAGCCTCATTCTGAGAAGAATTTCCCCCAATGGATAAATTCTATGACACTGGTAATGAATCAATTATTGGATTCCAAACTAACAGAAACTAGTAAGGAGGAAGAAAAGGATAATCAATCTACAAAAAAATAAGAAGAAGATACTTTGGTTTTATGGGACTGTGTCTCAATGTTTGATATAGAAGAAGAGAATTCTCTTCAAGAGGAAACATCAGAAACCAATGTGACAACAAGAAGTCAAAGTTTGTTAAAAGAAGACAAGTCAATACTTCCTAAGATTAAGAAACTTCAAGAAAATATGAAGAAGATACAAAAGAACACTACAACTGTTAAAATACCTGAATTTACCATTTCAAGTCAAGATCCAAAGAAAATTAGCATGCCTCTGAATCCTATTGAAGATAAGATTGATAATGTCAAGAAGAATCTCAAAGAACATGAGATGGGGTATGATATTGTGGAAGACATTAAAAAAGCTAAAGAAAATATCTCATTGTTTGAAATGTGTAATGTACCTCAGCAGAAAGAGAAACTATTAAAGGCACTTGAGGTACTAGAAGAAGAGCTTCCCACTGACAACCAACCTGAAGAAGAAATTGGTGAAGCAAGTGTGGGAGGTAAGTCTAAGCATAAAACCCCAGCATTTCTCCTAACTTTTGAGATTTTCAACTATAATGTGCACAATTGTTTAGTAGACTCGGGAGCATCAATCAATGTTATGCCACTTTAAGTCTGCAAGAAAATCAATGGACAACCTAAACCATCTACTTGGCAGGTTCTTCAGTTAGACAGGACAGCTGTGAAAGTAATAGGGGAAATGGAAGATGTTCTCATTCTCTTATCTGCAGATGAGAGGGTATGTCAGTACATTGACATTGTAGTAGAAGACATACCAGATGCTTATGGACTAGTTTTGAGTCGATACTGGTCGGCAAGGCTAAATGGATACTTCGCATCAGATTGGTCACATTTATGGTTACCTCATAAGGGAAGTCCTAATCAGATAAAAGTCTTAAGAGAGCCTCAAATGAAATACAATGTTACTTAGTTAGAGGGAAAGAATGAGCCAGTAAGCTCTATGTTGGGAAATTACTTCGTTTAATTGGAACCGGGAAATTACCAAGCTGAAGAAGCCAGTAGTACACCTAACACTCAGCTCGATCTTCTTCGATTTTCACGGGCTGATGAGATTGACTGTAAAATAGTAGATTTAGTTTCAGATGTAGTTTTTAATTCAAGTTCAGTAGAAGTAGATAGTTTTTGGACCCTTTATTTTGAGGGATCTAAAACATTGGAAGGATCAAGAGCTAGATGTGTCCTGATTGATCCAAGAAAAAATAAACATTTTATTTCTTGTAGATTAGAATTCGAATGTACAAATAATACAGCCGAGTATGAAGCACTAGTTCAGGGACTTAAAAAGGCAATAGAACTGAAAGTGAAAAATATGAAAGTATATGGAGACTCTGAAATTGTTGTTAAGCAAATTAAAAATAAGATACACTATATTTCACCACATTTAAAAGCATATCAAAATGAAGTTTGGGATTTGCTTATAAATTTTCATACATTCAATATTGTGTCCATTCCTAGATTAAAGAATGCAACAGTTGATTTACTAGCTACCTTAGCTGCAAGGCTAGTACCTTCTAATAATAGATGCTCTATTGAATTACTTTTCAGGCCTTCTATTCCATATATGATCACAAATCTACGGGTTTTTGATGATGATCAACAAATTTTGGAATGCTTGATGAATGATGAGACTTTTAAGGGAGCAATAATAGATGATGAATAACATCAAGCAAAATTAAAATTAGGGAACTTTATTCCTAAGGGAGTCAAGACCTTGGAATGAATTTTTGACTTAAACAACAAGTTCAAAAATCCAGCGAATGTCAAGACTCATAGCTCATCCTTGCAATTTGAGCTAATGAATTTGGGGACTGAAGTTGAACCCAGATATGTAAATTTGGGAAAGTGTTGTTCTCCGGGTGAAAGAAGTAAGTTCATTAGTCTATTCAAATAGTACAAAGATGTTTTTCCCTGGACACATGAAGAGCTTAAAACTTATGACACAAAGATTATACAACATGTCATCCCGATTAAAGCTGGAGTCAAGCCTTACCAACATCCTTTGAGGAAGATGCATCTGAAGTTGGAACCTTTAATTCAAAGTGAAGTTAAAAAATTGTTGGATGCTAAAATCATATTCAAAGTCATACATTCATATTAGGTTTCTAATTTGGTGCCAGTAAGGAAAAAGTCAGGAGAAATCAGGCACTGTGTAGATTTCAGAAACCTCAATCGTGTGTCAGATAAAGATAACTATCCAGTCCCACCCATGGAGCAAATACTGCAGATGGTTTCAGGTCCTGAATTATTTTCATTATTAGATGGATTCTTTGGCTACAATCAAGTATTAGTAGCTGAAGAGGGCAGGCTTCAAACCACATTCAGAACCAAGTGGGGAACTTTTGCTTACAGGAGAATGTCCTTTAGACTCATTAATGCTGGAGCTACTTTCCAGAGGGGAATGGATATAGCTTTCCATGGTCTGATTGGCCGTAGTGTTGTGGTATATCTCGATGATGTCACAATAGTTTCAAAAAAGAGAGAGGAACATGCATTCCATTTGAAACAAATTTTCGAGCGTTATCAGAAATATGGTATTTCACTTAATCCTAAGAAATGCGTGTTTGCAGTCACAGAAGGAAAGCTACTGGGTCATGTTGTTTCTAAGAAAAGGATCTCCATAGAACCAAAAAGGATTAAAGCCATAAAATAGATCCCTTTACCCCATAAACAAAATGGTATGCAAGCATTCATGGGGACAATTAATTTTGTGCGAAGGTTTGTACCAGATTTTGCTCAAATTGCTAATGGTTAAACAAAGTGTATAATTTAAATGGACTGATATGGAAAAGAACGCATTCAGTAAGATAAAAAAATCTCTTGCTCATGCACCATCACTCAAAAGTATGAATTTCAAAAAATATTTTATTCTATACACTTTTGCATCCGATGATTCATTGGCAGCGGTGCTTACACAGAAGGAAGATGGGGGAGAGGAGTACCCCATATCATTTATGAGAACTGGTTTGCAGGGAGATGAATTGAATTATCCAGCTGTTGATAAAAAAGATTATGCAGTTTTTAAAGTGGTAAAGTAATTTAGGACATATATACTTAAGAATCGCACTAAGGTAATAGTTCCACACCTAGCTGTAAGATCTCTTTTTGTACAAAAGGAATTAGGAGAAAGAAGAGGCAACTGGGTATGCCTTACAAGAATATGATCTTGAGTTCAAACCAGCATCCATAGTAAGAGGACAAGGATTGTGTAAAATAATGGCTGAAGGTAAAAACAATGAAGAAAATAGCTAGGATAATGAAGCTGAGTTACATATGGTGGATGTATGTCCTCTATTCACAGCTCCAGATTCCTAGTACCGGGACCTAGTTCATTACCTTCAAGAAGGATCTTTGCTGGAACATTGGAATTCTAAACAACAAAGAGCATTACGTCTTAAATCAGCTTCATATCGTATCATTGATGGAGTATTGTTCAGAAAGAATTATGATGGATTTTCTCTCAGGTGCTTAGAAAGGGAAGATGCAAAGAAGGTCATAACAGAATTGCATGATGGGCCTGCTGGAGGTCATTTTTTCAGAGATACAACAGCCCATAAGATTCTCAGAGCCAGATATTACTGACCTACACTGTTTAAGGATGCTCATGCTCATGTCAAAAAGTGTGATGCTTGTCAAAGAGGTGGTGTAAGACAAGCTAAAGCAACAGGACCTTTAAAACCAGTGATGATAATAGAACCATTCGAACAATGGGGAATTGATATTATTGGAGAGTAAACCCGAATTCTTCCTTACAGCACAAGTATATTTTGACAGCAACTGACTACTTCACCAAATGGTTTGAGGCCATTCCGTTACACAAAGTAAATGAAGATGCAGTCATGGATTTCTTGCAATATCACATTATGACCAGGTTTGGGGTTCCAATTTCCGTGGTTTTTGATAATGCTACTTACTTATCTTCTATTAAATTAACTGCATTTGCTAATGAAAGAGGAATCAAGTTTCATTATTCTACAAACTATTACCCACAAGGAAATGGTTTGGTATAATCTACAAATAAGAATTTTATTAGGATTCTAAATAAAATCGTAATAGAAAATCAGAGAAGTTGGCATTTAGCGTTACCTAATTCTCTTTGGGCTGATAGAGTCACACCCAAGAATTCCTTAGGTGTGTCACCATACACTCTTGTTTACGGAAAAGAATCTATTCTTCCTCCCAACATTATGTTACCATCTTCCATAATAGCTCAGGAATCTAGAGGTACTAATAACGAAATCCTACAGATTAGAATCTATAATCTTTTGAAGTCGGAAGAGTCTAGGTCCAAAGCCAAAGAAAGATTTAAGCATCAACAAGAAGTAGTGAAACGTTGGTTTGATAAGCATAAAGCTGAGAACAAAGAATTTGAAGTAGGAGAACTAGTTCTTAAGTGGGATCATCCACACGATGAAAAGGGAAAGCACACTAAGTTTCAACAGTTATGGGTATGCCCTTTTCAAATTGGAACAAAGCTTGGCCCCAAAACTTACAAGTTGCAAGACTTATAGGGGTGGGAATAGAACTTACCAGTTAATAGTTTAGTTCTCAAACCTTCTTGATTTTTATTTCTTGGCTATCTTGTACATAAATAAACTGATTGGTTTGTTTTATTTTTTATTTGTTTTATTTTTGTTTGTTTTAGTTAGGGTTTGATTGATTGTAATAAAGAAGCACAACTTTTGGTTGCATGGAGTTCATCAGAATTCTTGTTAGCAGGAACATTTCACCTTCTGCAGACAGCAAGGTGTTCCTCTGGTCTGAATGGTTCAGATCCAGAAGAAATGAACGACAAAGGATGAAGACCCTCCCTGGACGTCGTAGATACCTGGAATGTAATGCTTCGATGGTAAACCTATGTACCTGCAGTCAAATTAAACATGCAAACACATCAAAGCTACCAGAATATAACCTACTAATCCATGTCAGTGACTAAGGAATCCAACAACATTTACATGTGAAATCAAACAACAACAGTAAAGTGGGACAGAAATCAGCTTTGCATTAAGATGAAATGTAGAATTTTACAACCAATTAAGCTTTAGTGTTGACATGCATCTCCATGAAACCAAACAATTTCATCCCCATAAGCTCCAACTTTTTCTCTCTATGCTCTCAAATGGCTTGAGCCAAGTGATCAATCCAATAGCATAACAATACCTTCAGAGTTCTCCCCCTCAACCATGGATATCATCTTGTATTTATAAGGCTCAATGGATAGGGATGGTTGAGATATTTGTGGATGAGGTGGCCTCTAAGATCCTATGATGGGGGATCTCGAGCTCAACTGACCCATAATGATAGGGATAAGGGATGACACAAGGCTCATGATCTAGAAGCCTCGAGAATCTTCTCTTTTTCCTATTTTACCCAGGGTACCACGTTTCTCCTTCTATGACAGAGCGTTTTAGGTAAGAAATGCTTATGGACTAAGGGCCATAAGTGGTGGCACCTCTTGTAGATAAAAAGGGATAGGCAGTGCGAACAAGGTACCGCTCTTGGACAAAGGGGAAAGGGTGGTGCTGAGCATTTTTGTGAAAGATTGGCAAAATGGTATGAGTTTCCACTCCAAGTGTTGTGATTCAAGGCAAGTAGGTATGTCAAAGGTCTTATCACATGATGGTGATAGGATTTTGGTATAACAAGATGCCCCCCAAAGCATGAATCTTAGAGGGATACAATAAACGAGAGCTTTGAGAGAACAAGTTGTCGCTACGAGGTGAAAATATCAGCTCGAACAGAGCATGTTGTCAAGTAGGCATCTGTAGTACATCAGTATTTTGAATCATAGATGCAAGTAACCAACTCATGGCTGCAGACCAATACAAGGAAGATCCATGAGAGGAATCAACAAGCATGGCTACTAGAATACAGCGTAGATCCATGTGATAGAGGACTCAAACTTGGACATAGCTACCAGACATACAATGTAGATCTATGTCATACAAATGCAAATTTGAGCATAGCCATGACCATACAAATGTGGATCCATGCTAGATATACAAAACTCCATCGCAACCTGGGGAAAAGCAATGAGTGCTTTAAACAAATGCCCAGGGTCTTCATCTTGTCTTCCACAAAGTACGATTCTATCCATGTGATTACAATGATCTGAAGTCGAACATGGTAGAAACCACTTGATTACCGGCCAATGATGTGAACTGTTAACAAGTGCAAGGGAGATCACCATTAATGTCAATCATTCCCAAGGTACTCTAGTACAATCTACTGAGTGTGAATAGATGTCCTGATGTCGAACACCAAGTTGATTCTATCGATCAAAGGTTAATGATGTGAACCTATGTCGAGAGTGAGAGAATATGTCATTAAGGCATACATATCTCAAGGTACTAAATATTGTTTCTAACACTGTTTCCTGGATGATGAGTTGATGTCGACGGGAAAAGTCTCATCGAAGGAGGTCCATGATGAGTCCCACATCGATGACAAGAAACTCGGAACATAGTTCTGGAATGATGTGAATGTAATAACCATAAGACTGACTCAAAATTACTGACTCGAAGACTATGTAGACTACAGAGGTGAAACTTCTTCAAATCCCCTTTGAACACCGGACGGCACGACAAAAAGACTTGGTAGCATGACTGAATGGGACAGACACACAATGCAACAGTGGACAATGCATTCTTTTGAAAGACTCAAAGGATTGACATGACTAATGAAAGTGGATCATCACAAAGATCAGCTGAATACCCAATTGACTGACACGATGTGCAGACAAGTTCCATGTTCAAAGGTAACGACAAACAACTACCATTTATTCGCAAAATGATTCCCTTCCCATTTCCCCCATCATGATCGATGAGTGCCTCTTTTCGGTTTTATGAGTTCAAAGAGGGTAACAAACACTCGATATAGCTTGTCAGAAGACAAGTCCAGACTCATATGTTTTACGAGCCTGAGAGAGGAGGGGTTCGTTCCCAAAACGGGTCTCTCAACGTTTAATTTAACAAGTCCAATGAAAGAAAACTCGATATCGTTCATGTTTAGAGAGTCTGAACAATCACGGAAGAAGACTCCAAAGGGGTCCTTTTTCGCATGATTTAGTCCCTAAAGGCAAGAAAAAGTATAAAATCATACCTTAGGGAACTCTTCCAGTCATGATTGGCTGGAGTGTTCCTTTTTTGTAAATAGTCCTATCCGAACCAAAAAAGAGATAACCTACCATCGGATGGACGACTCTTCAAATACTTTAACGAGCGTGAAGAAGACAAGATCGCTCAACAATTTTTTCGTATTTAGGGAGCCTAAAAAGAGTTTAAAGAGGACTCTGTGAGGATTCTTTACACAATGTCACTTTTTACGAACCTAGAAAGAATCGAAAACATACTCGACGATATTTTCGTGTTTAAGGAGCCTGAAAAGGAGGTGAAAAGAAGACTCCATGACATTTCTTTACACAATGTCAATTTTTTACGAGCCTGGAAAGAAACTAAAATGGACTTGGACCTTTTATGCTAGGTTTAAAGAGTGTGACCAAAGTTTCATAATAAACGCTCATTGACCTTTTCCGTTTTATGAAAGTGCGAAAAAGCCATAAAAAAACTTCCAAAGCTTTTTGCTATGGTTCTCCTATCCTACAATCGACTTAGAAACAAGTGTTAAATGCATTCATAGCTAGCATTAAGGGATTATGAAAGATAAATTTCGAAATAAAAAGTAACTTTAAGTCAAAACTATAGCATGTCGGACCCAAAAATGCCTATATAAGTCATGTAAATAGTAAAAAATCAAATCATTTCACTATTTACCTATAGCGGAGAGCATTTGGAGCACTTTCTTAGCCAGATCTTCAGCAGTTGATACTGGGAGTTCCCACCGTCTGTTTTGAGCACCCTCGGTTGCAGGTAACAGATACCACCCTGCTCTTTCATTTCATAGTGTTTATTTTGAGTTTTGATGGGGTTTTGGGCTTGTATGGCAAGCCCTAAAACCTTAAAAATGGGAACCATGCATACCCCTTACGGGATACGCAGTACCTCCCAAGAACCATAACATAGTTGACAGTCAGTGCCACTGCCTATCTCCAATGGTGCACAAACGGTACTGGCTATGGAGATTTTAAACTAATAGCATGAGCAATAATAAGTCATTCTTTTTATTTTTAATGGTTAGGGATGATTCTAATGCATGCTATGATTGTTTTTGGTAGGTCTTGGTTTCTCAAAACATGGTGATATTGAAAGAAAGAACACATGACAATGATGATTCTTTTGTTGAGAGAAATGCGGGTTGCATAGCCGCATTATGGAACTGTGGGCTCCTGAAGTTATACGGGACCCCAAGCATGGTGTCACACGAGCGGTTACTAGAACACACACTACGAATGTGGAATCCAAAGCAACAGTACTTCAAGGTGGGGGCCCATATTCTTATAGTGGAAGTGGAGGACATCTACTTCTTGACTGGTCTCTTGAGACGAGGTGCCCCCATCTCACTGACAAGCTCCCGTGGAGGGTATATTACCACTCGAGAGCTTATAGATCATCATTGTGCTCCAGGGATGAGGACATTGGGGAAGAACATCCCCATCAGAGCAGTGAGGGATGGGCCTCTATGAACCATCCTATTTACTATGCAGAGGGTGGCCAGGAGTCAGGGTGTGTACCAGGATTCTAGGGCACATATGTTGTATGCCATAGAGGCCATGGCACCCATGGTATTCAACTGGGAAGAGGCCATGCTTCCCATATTCAAAGATCAACTGACTAAGTGTCGACAGGGAGAGCTAAAGCAGTTTGGATTTGGCTCCATTTTAACCTACTTCTTCTTCGAGCGGGTACCATAGATGAGACCTCAGGTGGTCTTCCGAATTCTGAGAGCGTGGGACCCCCATATGTTGAGGTGGGTCCAAGTCATGGCTCGTACAGGAGCAGGTAGGGGAAGGGTGAAGTTCAGTGACCCGTTCTTCAGATGGCTCCAAGATCAGATCCTCATGGTTGAGGATTATGCTTAGGTAGGTACGGACTTCACCAGAGATCCTGACCTACCACTTCCACCTGGAGGACAGTGGGGTGACATCGGTAAGAAGAAAGAAACCCTAAAATGGGTGATTTTTTTTTATGTTTTTTAATGTTTTATATTTTTATGTTTAGTGACGAGACCTGTATATTCTCATGTAGATGTTGGAGCAGCGCAACCTAGAGGAGATTCTCCATTGGACAGGTGAGCTGGAGCCCACTTTGTGCCACAGGGTGATGATATCAATGGGGAGTTAGAGGAAAACCTAGAGAGGTTGACCTTGGATATCCCAGATGCTGCCATTGATGACCTCCCAATGAGATATCAGAGATCTACAGTGGGAGTATTGGGCCGATTCAGTAGGCTGCTACATAGAGGAGCTGGAGCAATGATGTGCTACCATGAGAATCACTAGTGTATGAGATATGTACTGAAAGCTGACAGCTTCAAGATTTTGTATGATGATTTTTCCTGAAAGCCTATGTGCTTCAGATGAGGTCTCGGGCCTATTTTTTGTAAATTTTTTTGTATATATATACAAACTTTTACCTGGTGTTTATATGTCTCAAATGGTCAATGTATTTTACATGAGTTTTATGTGTCTTTAAATGTTTATTTACAATGTACCATGTTTGATTTCAATGTCATGAATGGGCAATATGCCAATCTAGGATGTAATTAGCTAATGAGTCAGCAACTACATTATGTTCACTAGGGATATGCCTACAGGTGATGGTTTCAAATGATCTTTCCAGCAAACGTACTCTCCGGAAGAGGTGGAGAAGCACAGGGTTTCTAATGGTGTAAATATGGTTTAAATGGAAAACCACAAGTTGTGAGTCCATCAAGACTACTAGATCACGAAAATCCTGGGAGGCAGCTTCAGTCGAAAGACCGATGACTGCTCCATACTCGGTGATGTTATTAGTAGCGGGACCTATACAAACCACTCCTGAACTGACCAAATCTTCAGCTACGGACTGGAGGACCCAAGAAGCTGAGGCGAGATTCAAGGTGTGGCGGAAAGCACCATCAGTGAAGCTGTAGAAAGCCATCTACATGACAAAACATGGTATAAACAGATGTGGACACTAAATTCAAAACCATATTGAAAATACTAAAAGCACACTGAAATAAAATCAATATACATATATACAAGATACTATCCAAGAAATACCTAGGCATAGTATATTTTCAGGTGCAACCCATTGTGAGGCTGCCCCAAAGGGATTCCATCATAATCAATGAGCTCGTAAGCTCCTTTCTCTAAAACCTTAGAAATGACGAAAGGTCCGTACCACATGGACTCGAACTTACCCTTCCCTAGTTTGTCATATCTCTGATCATAAGTCAAGACTAGGTCACCCTCGTTAAAGACACAAGGTTGGATGAATTTATCATACTGCACCTTGACGCATTTCTTATGTGCCTCATTAGCCAAGGTAGCATCTCTCCGAGTCTCATCAAGGTTATTCAAGTACAAAAATATTTCTTCCTCTATGGAAGTGTCTGGGAGAAGTTCGATGACAAGTTGTAAACATGGAATCTGACATTTAATCGGTAAGACAGCTTCGAGTCCACAGACAAGCTAGAATGGCATGAAACCAGTGACTATTTTCACCGAATTCTAATAAGCCCAAAGAGCGGAGAAAAGAACTTGGTGCCAGTTGGATTTATGATCTCCAACCATCCGACGAAGCATAGTTTTCAAAACTTTGTTAATGTCCTCTACCTGACCATTAGCTTGTGGATAATATGGTGTAGAGTTTTCATGGTGAAAACCTAGCTTGGCACTCATTTCCTCCATCATTTGATTATGTAAATGGGATTCGTGATCAGTAACAATGGATTGCGGGACTCCAAATCTAGATATGATATGATTGAATAGGAAGAGAGCGGCAGTCTTATCATCTTCTGCATATGTAGGCATGGCCTCAGCCCATTTTGTGAAATAATCAATGGCTACGATGATGTAACCATGCCCCCCGGCTGAGGTAGGATTACAATGCATGAATTCAATCCCCCATTTGGAGAATGGGACAACGGCATTGACAGGGTGTAGTGGAGCAGGATGGGTGCGCTTTTTAGGATAAAAGTGTTGACAAGGTGGGAATTTATTAACAGCCTCATGAAAGTATTTGAAGATAGAAGACCAGAAATAGCCAACGTGAAGGATTTTCTAGGCTGTAGCCATCCCAGATAAATGACCACCACATGCTCCAGAGTGGCAATCATTCAACACATGTTCATCCTCCTCATGGGTGAGGCATCGCCAGAGAATTGACTCAATCCCACATCTATACAAGGTAGCATTTAAGATGAGATAGTATTTCACGTGGTGATGGATATGGCAGTGATCATCATGGGATAAATGCAGCTAAAATCGTTGTGTTTGGATATAAATAAGGAAATATCCATACCAAGGGTCGGTAGTGCTAATCAGGAACAGGAATTCATCTGAAAATGAATCACTGGGCTCAGATTCCATCGAAGCACAGGGAATATCACACATAAGCTCGACAAAGACCAAGGATTTATTTGATGTGGCTTTGGCAAATTCCATATCAAACTCCTAAAGTATGACTATCCAGCGAGAGTACTTTCCCCCGAGCACCTGACGAGTCAGGATGTAATACATCGGGTTCTATTCTGCCAATACTATGGAAGTGCAGAATAGAATGTTGTGACAAAACTTTTGTACAGCAATGACCGTGGCTAATGCTAACTTTTCCACACATGAATAACAAGTTTTGGAATCCATAAGATTCTTACTGGCGTAATAAATCATGTACTCCTGACCGTGGAGATTTTCCTACACTAAAACCATAGCGATGGCAGTAGCGGAGGCAACAATATACAAGATAAAGTCCTTTGAATAATCCATGGGGGTGTATCACGGGTGAATGAGTCAGAGCATGCTTAAGATTATCAAAGGTGCTTTGGGCCTGTTCATCCCAGAAGAATGGGGTGTTCTTCTTGAGGAGACGCATATAACCGTGCATTTTCTCTGTGAAATTTCACACAAAACGGCAGAGAAAGTTTTCCTTCCCCTGTAAACTTTGGAGTTCAAGGAGATTAGTTGGGACTGGTAGATCTAAAATGGCGGCAATTTTCAAAGGATCGATCTGGATGCCATCTTTGGATACCACAAAACCTAGCATACTTCCCGTCTCAATGCAAAAAACACATTTATGCGGATTGATCCATATATTATAATGGAAACATCTCAGGAATATCTCTCTAAGATGACTAGGGTGGTCCTCTCGTTGCTGTGAATGAGCAGGGAGTTCGTCAAGGTACGGTTCAACAATATGTTTAATATCGTGAAACGCATAGGACATCGCGGGCTGGAACGTGGCTCCAGCATTTTTCAAGCCAAAAGGTAACTTCTTATATGCAAAGGTTCCCCATGGGAAAATGAATGTCGTATTGTGCTGATCGGAGGGTAATATCTCAATCTGATTATAACCAGAGAATCCATCCATGAATGAAAAGATGACACTTCCAACACAGTTGTTGATAATCTAATCGATGTGCAGAGTAGGAAAGTTGTCCTTAGGAAAATATTTATTCAAATCCCTAAAGTCGATACAGACTCTAATGGTGCCCTGATTTTTATTGACAGGGACAATGTTCGATACCCATTCCGCCAGGGGTACAGGATAAATAAACCCAGCTTTGAGAAGTTTCTCAATTTCAGCTTTAATAGGTGTGGCCTTCCGAGGATGGACTTGCCTTAGTTTTTTCCTGATAGGTTTAGCAGTGGGATAAGTTTTAATCTCATGGACCACAATGGATGCGTCAATCCCCCACATCTCTTCATAGGACCAGGAAAAAATATCACAGAATTCTTTGAAAAGTGCCTTATAGGCTTCAGATTCATCTGTTGAGTAGTTCTTCCCAACATGAACATGCTCGATAGTATCAGACTTGGTTGATATGTCAATTAGGTTCATCTAAGTAATGTTGCAAAGGTTTCCTTTAGAATCTGTATCTTGCAACAATATGGGACGTTGGGGAACATTGACAATATTAGTAGGAAACAAGGATGCAAAATCATGGCTAAGCGAACTTGTGTTGGGGAGGAACATGGATATATGATGGTGATCCTCCCAAATGGACTCATCTGTTTTCATGATCACCATAATGGACTCATCGAAAGGAAAAGTTGCAGAGAGATAATCTAGAGTAGGAAGAGAAGGCTCTAACCAATACAGTAAATGGTAAGGATCCGAAGCCACTAGATGAAGGTCATCAGTGTGATCATCGGAAAAGGTTTGAATGGCATCATACATTGCTTCATGTGAACTCAACGAGGTAGACTCAACAACTTGTTTACCCTTAGGCTCATAATCAAATGAGGCGATCATATGGACTGTCGCGATATCCGTGCTAGGAGGAGTGGATGGAAAAACCCCCATAAGGGATGAATCCTTCAACATGCCTACCCCAATCGACTGGTAAGGAGGAGGGGACTATCCTAACATGGGGATGTTATTAGCCATGGAGGTAGTAACATCCGGTGTACAGAAATCAAGGTGGTCAATAGTGACAATTCTCTCTAGATGCATAAATTGGACTGTTCGAAATACTATTGAGGTGCTAGAAGTCATGGCATAGAACCAATTTCTTCCTAAAATAAGGTTGTAATCTAATGGGGCATCTACCACTTCTACTTGAATGGAAATGGTTTTTCCCCCCAGCTTGACCGCTAGAGCTGATATGAGACCATGGGGTTGGAAACCCCATCCGTCAAAGGCCTTGAGGGTCGTAGGTGATGTTACAAGCTCGGGAGAGCTGAGAGCCTTCCAACAAGACAGAGATAAAACCGAGGTCGAAGCTCCTTCATCTAGTATCGTTTGAAAAAATTTCTTTCCAACTACTTTCGTAATGACCTGAAAAGTAAGTTTATGTGGTAACCTAGACTTATAGTTCTCAACATTGAAATGAATCAAGTTAGTATTATCTAGGTCTAAAGCTCCTAATGTTGTTAACAAGTTTTTGTGCTGTGTAGGGCAACTTTGGAGCACTTCTAAAGTAGACATTGCACAAGGTGCCTCAATGAGATCTTCAACTACATTATAAAATTGAGCAGCTCAGGCATTAGGGTTAAATACTTCCTTATGAAGAGTACTCTTAGGTGCACGCAAAACCATGTCGAGAGAGGCTTCTTGATAGATAAGGGGACAGTAGACGAGGATTCAGGAGAACTAGTAGAGGGAGCTTTCCCTGAAGTATAATGATCTTCTTTTTATCCACAGGTTTGTCATAATTCTGACTTTGAGTTTGTAGATTGATGGTATATGGGGACATCATACAAATTTCCTCTGATGAACTGGAGTTACCCTGATTAGACATGTGTTCTATCAGTTGTTGTTGAGAGGGAAAAGGATCCATAAGTACTGCGGGTGCAAGATTAGACTTCAGAAACTGGGAGATTTCGTCTCAACGAGGACACTGCTTTGAGAAATGGTCACCTCCTTATAGCAGATAGGGATATTTTTATTTTCTTTTCCCTTTATCGTTATCACTGTTGGTTGGTCTTGGAGTCTCCTGTTGGTTTCCAGGTTTTTTATTTCTATTTTTACCTTTCTTTTTATTATTACCCGAGGTTTGAGTACTTTGAATGGAATTGACCTCAGCGGAAACCTTAGGAGTCGAAGGAGTAGGGATGGTAGTTTGGGGTTGCTTGGTAGGTTTTGTTGCTGACAGGGACTGGATTAAACCAACAATCCCATCAACAGGTACTTTTGTTGTTGGCTTGGCGGGATTGGTGCTTGGGCGAGGAGCTTGAGGAATCAAGTCATAAAGAGTTCCAGACTAGCAATAGACCAAGTCTAGATACTGGGCTCAACTAATATCCTGCTCTTTAGTAACGGCACCACCCATAGCCACATCTCAGGCAATAGGAGGCAACAAGGATTTGGTAAACCAATCAGCTAATAACTGATCTGGAATAGAGGCTTTGATAAGCCTCTCTGCCTTCTCCACTCATGGATATGATCAGATATGTGGGTGGAGGTGTTCTGTCGCAGAGAAGTTAAAAGATCAGTACCCATTTCGTAATGGATAAGGAGCTGAAAGTGTGTAAGAAACATGGTTTCCAATGAGCCAGAATCCACAAACGAATGTTGTGGGAGTTCAATGTACCACTTCGCAATCGTACCGATCAAAGTTCGTTGAAAGAGTCGTAACTGAACGGAGTCATCCATGAGGGAGTTTGAATAACACCACAAATGTAATGTCATAACATGGTTCTTCGGATCATCTCCCTACTTCCCATCGAACTTTGGGATATCCGATGGTAGCTTTACTGGAATGGGAGGCCATGAGGGATTATGTCGAATGGGGTCATTAATCAACTTGGACAAATATGGTAAGTCCAAAGTTTCTAGGAAAGGTAACTGATGGTTGGGTTGCACATACTGGTAATATTGATATGGCATATAATTACAAGTAGGACCATCAATGGACTGAAAAATAGGTTGGTGTGACAGAACTACCGGTAAATCCACCCGTAGGGGGTTGATTTCTAGGATCATGATTGCTAGGACCACTAGGGCCTCCAGGAGGAGGACCACCAGGGCCACTAGGACCACCAGGACCACTAGGACCACCAAGACCACCAAGATCACCAGGAGGCAGACCACCAAACTCACCAAGTCCACCAATAGGTAAACCTCCAAAGCCTCCAGAACCACTAGGTGGAGGGCCACTGGATGCTCCAGGGCCATAAGGAGGAAATCCACCAAGCCCCTTAGAACCACTAGTACCATTAGGACCATAACGAGGAATGTTTCCAGATCGTCTGGGACCATTAGGCCCCCCAGGGGGAGGACTTCCATAAGGCGGCCCTCCGGCACCTCCCATAGTATGTATAGGTATCCCCCCCATAGCTCGCATGTAAGACTAGTTGGGTTGCCCCCATGGCGTAAAAGTATTACTAGGGTATGGAATTCCAGCATAAGGCATTCCTGTAGGATTGGTTGGATGATTAATGTTACCTACAGGCATTTGATAACCATAACCTCCAGAATATTGAATAGTTACAGGTTGTGCCCCCAAGGGCTGACCTGAAGTGGATGGGGGATTAACCACAGTAGTATGAGTGGCAGGGACATAGGTCGTGTTGGGGGTTTCCCCCCGGCATTAGAAGGTAAAGATGAAATAGGAATTGAGGGTTGAGCCTCAGGTGCAAAATACCTAGGAGGATTGGGAACAGACATAACATGGGAGGTGGTGGGGGTGGTATTTTGACCTGGGTTGTGGGGAGTTATTGGACGATCTATAATCGATTCAATGGGTCTCATAGAATTGACAAGTGAACGATGTCCCACAGGAATAGATATGGAACGTGATACTGTTGGGCCTACAAGTTCATCTATTTGCTTATCAATCTCCTGTGCATGGAGAATGACAGCAAAGTATTGCCTACATTCCTATTCATCTTTAGAAAAGTTTAAATAGGTTCCAAATGAGGCAATGGCCTGTCCTACAGGGGTATCCCAAAATGGAGCATTGGGAGCAAAATCCGAACTAGTAGTATCATCAACATGACCTTCCATGGGAGAGTGGAATGAGGAATTTCCCTGAAAAGGATTTTGGACCAAGGGAGGTGAGTGTGAAGAATATGGTCCTCCACTTTCTACAACCACATTATCTCCCACTTGGGAGGTGGTAGCAGCTCCTTGGTCGATAGCTTCCATTGGATTTTCTCCTGAACCAGGAATAAAATCGGGTGGCAAGCCCCGTACTCTTCTAGACTGTCTTAACTCAGCCAATTTGTATAGTTCCTATCTAACCTAGGGTCTGAAAATATAGAAAACACACCAAAAAAATTCCCTACACAAGCTATAGGTCAAAACAAGCAAACTTAAAATGATAGGAGGAGTTCAAATAGTCAGGTCTCTCACCAGGATTGTCAAGAAGGTTCCACTCACAATATACCTCGAGGGTACGTGCGTAGTAATCTCCGTGAATGCTATTTTTGGTGTATGGCTCCAAGCAAGATAGCCAAAGGGATTTTCTTAGATGGATAGGGTATCCTAGTGGGGTCTCCTGATATACTCAAGGTACGTGGGAGCTCGAATTGGTAGTAGTGTTGTCTAATGCATAACCGTACACAAGGGGCCATCTGATATACAATCAAGTACATGAAGTACATTTCTATATACCTCAAGGGTACGTGAAAGTCCGTTCCATATACCAACAGTACGTGGAAGAACCGCATGAGTCCCGAAATGTAATGCGGACAAATAACGACAAATCCTATGCTTAACAACACCCAAACACGTCTCTAACCTTTCACTCCAATTGCTACGTAAATTTTAGCCTATAAATACCATTAATTTTAAAGTGGACAGTTAGGTGAATGCATGATGTTTTGACAAAAAAGTAAAACCATGCAGTATGCGTGTGCAAATATTTCACTTTACCGTTCAATATGCCTACTTATGGGAGGGAAAGAGAGTATTTTCTTTTGTTTCAAAACCAAAAATACTTCCAAACAACAGTATTGAACACAAAATTGAAGACAAGCAACACTTTCCAAACTGATTTCTCTTTTCTGAAAGCAATAAGAAGGGGGAGTCTCTTTTCCTAAAAGAAAAATAAGAAGCACACTACATGCAATTGCACTCTATTTTTTCAATTTTCTCTTAAAACATAGGTAAATATAACTTAAAACTACCATATTTTTTATTTTGATTGAGATAGTTCTAAATGCATAAGAGATGAAAGAACATGAAGAGCCTAAAAACTTGTAAAGCCAATCAGAGATCCAATGTCCAATGCTCAATGATGATAACCTAGTCTCAGTCAAAAAAATTCTTTTTTAAATGAAGGAAAAAGAAGTTCTCTATCCAAACAAGAAATGAAACTAAGATGCTAATAAAATGTTCTTCTTTTAGTCTATATAACAGAAATGAAAAGAGATCTTACTAACACCCTAAGCTTTTCAAAAAACAAGAAATCCTTTCACAAACACAACCAACAAACACAGAAGTGAATGAACAATAAAAAATCCCAATCTAACTTTTGAATTTCCTGATCAAACCAATATTAAACCATAAAATTCCAAACCACAAGCATCAGATTCTGTCACACAAGCATGACAGTGCGGGACTGAAAGCAAAACAACTCAAATTTTTACAAAAAATGAGAAAAAGGAGGTCTTGGAATGATTCCTACCTGGCATCACGCTTCTCTGGTGTTGACAGAGCGGTTCTATCCCAGCACCGCTTCTCTCCAAACAGATACAGACAATGGTACCATGTGCTGCCCACTCTGGTCAGGCGGTGGGACTGCTTCTCATACACTGCATAGGCGTGGTTCCCTGTAAAAATACAAAACACAAAGAGAACGATAGATCAAGTCAGAAAAAGACCAGATCAGGGTAAAGGTTGATAGATTGGGTACAAAAACAGAGCATAAAAGGTCGAAATGATTTAGATATGAATAGATATGGAAGTTTCAAACCCAAATTCACTAAGTCAGATAGCAGATCTGATTAAAGAGAGTTGGAGAAGGAGCTTGAATTCGTACAAGAGTTAAAGAACTGAAGAAGATAAGAACAACTGATACATATATCTATTCCCCAGTGGAGTCACCAGATTTGTTAGCAGGAATATTTCACCTTCTGCGGACAGCAAGGCGTTCCTCTAGTCTGAATGGTTCAGATCCAAAACAAATGAACGACAAAGGATGAAGACCCTCCCTGGACATTGTAGATACCTAGAATGTAATGCTTTGATAGTAAACCTATGTACTTGCAGTCAGATTAAACACACAAACACATCAAAGCTACCAGAATATAACCTACTAATCCATGTCAGTGACTAAGGAATCCAACAACATTTACATGTGAAATCAAACAACAACAGTAAAGTGGGATGGAAATTAGCTTTGCATTAAGATGAAATGGATAAGTTTACAACCAATTAAGCCTTAGTGTTGACATGCATCTCCATGAAACCAAACACTTTCATCCCCATAAGCTCCAACTTTTGCTCTCTATGCTCTCAAATGGATTGGGCCAAGTGATCAATCCAACAGCATAACAATACCTTCAAAGCTCTCCCCCTCAACCATGGATATGAGATTGTATTTATAAGGCTCAATGGATAGGGATGGTTGAGAGATTTGTGGATGAGGTGGCCTCTAAGATCCTATGATGGGGAATCTAGAGCTCAACTGACCCACAATGATAGGGATAAGGGAGGGACACGAGGCTCATGATCTAGAAGCCTTGAGAATCTTCTCTTTTTCCCATTTTACCCAGGGTACCGCATTTCTCCTCCTATGATAGAGCAGTTCAGGTAATAAACACTTATGGACTAAGGGCCATAAGTGGTGGCACCACTTGTGCATAACAAGGGATAGGCGGTGTGAGCAAGGTACCGCTCTTGGACAAAGGGGAAAGTGCGGTGCTGAGCATTTTTGTGAAAGATTGACAAAATGGTATGAGTTTCCACTCTAAGTGATGGGATTCAAGGCAAGTATGTATGTCAAAGGTCTTATCACATGATGGTGATAGGATTTTGGTATAACAATTTTGGATTAACTAAAATCCTTGATTACAAGACTGTGTACTATTAATTTATTTGAAAGAACTTCTTCTAGTTTAGCAGTTTTCCTAAATGGTTATGAACACATGAAGTTCTACTTAATCCTTGTAAAATAACCTAGGATCAAAAGGTCTGGAATACTATTTCGAGGCTCCATCCATTTCACATTAAAAATGTCTTTGGGGGTGACAACAAAAGACCCATGGAGAGGAAGCAGGGTAAACAGTATATTCCATTTAAATGATTCCATGCCAGGAATTGAAATCCAAAAGGAAAATAAGAGTCAAAATCTTCTAAGAAAGAAATATGTATCAAAACAAAGTGCTGAACCATATTAGTACAAGATTGACAAAGTTCTTCTCCCTCCATGCGCTGAAAAATCAATACATTTCTCACACAAAAGGACACTATGGACAGAGGAGCCTGAATAAAAAATTTCAGAAAGAAGGCATGCAGGAGGACTCAAGAAAGGACAAAAGTCCAAAAGCACAAAAGTGAAAAATGGCATGGGAATGAGGAACAAACGAATATTTCTGTTTACCATATGTTACAATCCTGTGGTGTCTAAGCTGGTAGCTACCCAAAGACAGAGGTAAAAAATGAAACTCATATTCCTAGCCTCAAAAGAGTTATCTAGACATTGAAATCTTGGTTACCTATTCCTCTAATTGGACTATCATCAATGATTAAAGTACATTTATCTGTCATTTGGGACATCCAGATATCTTGAAAAATTCAGCAAGTTGGTATTGTCAAAATAGTCTGTTGATCAAAGAAGATATTTTCCAGATATCTGTGTTCACCAGGTAGTCACCAATTGTTGTAGCTGCAACCTTTTTTCCCAAAGCTGGACCCTCCTTTTGATTTTAGCTATCCCCGGTTTGTTCAATTTCTTTAAATATGTCCTGGAAGTCTAGTTTTTCTACTTAAATTGATCTTTGGGAAGTTGGAGGATTAGTTGACTGATTTTTTTGCTGTTTCGGAAGTTAAATGAGCTAGTATTGTCATTGCCCAGCCGAAGAATCTTTTGCTTTATTTGAGCACCTAACATTTCTGATTTTTTCGATGATTTTTTTTATTACTGTCGGGAGTCAGTTGAAGAATGAACCAAGGCATTAGTCCTCTATGCCGCCGACGTTTCGGAAGGCAAACTGTGAACATCCTGATGGAAAGTCATGTTTCTCGTCGATCCGTGTTTTATCTCCCTTTCATTTTATTGTTTAAACATTTTTTGACTGTAGGTGATTTTATTTTATCGTTGTCAGAGGTAAATTGACGATTAAGTCAGAAGGCTTGTCTTATATGCCACCGAATCTTCGGAGGGAATTTGATGAGTAGTCAAAAGGTTAGTCTCTCCGATCGCCAATAACTTAGAAGTCTGAGCTCCGATACCTTTTAATTCAGAGTAAGTCGAATGATTATTTTTATATATCACTGATACTGCGATGTGGGAGTTATTTTCCTCACTGATGCTTTAAATGTTAATGGTTCCAATCTCTAGTGTATAAACATCATGACGATAGTGCTTTGCATCGTTGACACTACGAAAATGCTTAGGTTTGAATTGTTGAACTTTAGCCTTTAGAGCTTCCAATCACCGATGGGTTTTATGTTGTCACGGAACTGTAGTTGTTTGTGAGTTCTCCATTGCAGCTGTCAATCAGACTATCCTCTCGATGTTTAGTGTTTTCAACTATCGACCTTTAGCATTTAGTGCTTGGCATCGCCGACACTATGGAAATGCTTAGGTTTGAAGCTCTGATACTTAGCATTAAGAGTCTCCAACGTCGACAGACTTAATAGTCTCACTAGACCTGTAGTTTGTTTATTGTCCATCGTTGTGGCTGTCAATTGAACTACCCTCCCGGCGCTTAGTGTTTTCAACTGCTGATAAGGTTTTCCCGCCGACTCTTTTTCACCCAAGGTTTATATATAGAGGGGGAGCATTATTTTATTGTTATCCATATTTTAACTCGAAGATTGCTCCAGTTCTTGTCGTTTGTAGCGGTTTACGTGCCCAACTATCCAAATTCCACTTGTTAGCGTGCTACCGTGGATATTTTGGGTCATCCCGCCGACTGCACTGCATTTTTCCAGGTAGGAAATCCACGACCTTTTTGTTTGATTTTTATTTGTTGATTGAAACCATGGTTTTCCCCGCTTAGGTTTTCCCATAAAAGTATTGGTCTCCGTGGTATGCACGAATATTTTTATTTTAGGGTTGAGGAGCTAGATATTCACAGTTTTCTTTTGAGCTCGCGGGATTGAGCCGTTATGTATGCTTTACTCCTATCTGAAAGATTAAGGGGTCGGTGCAGACAAGCGTTACGCTGTCTACACCACCCATTCTCTAGATATTCAAGGCCGTCAAGGGGGGTTTTAAATTTTTGTATACATTTACCCTATTTTCGTGGGACGGTGGAGGTTTTCATTGTTTTGGTCTAGTTAGGGTTTTCCACGATGAGGAGCACAGTATAGAGTCTAGTGTTTTGGAGATTAGCAGTAGCGGCAATGTGGGTCATGCTTTTATCAGAGGAGTTCGAGTTAGTTCAAATGTGACCCAGATTAAGATGAGGAATCTTTTCTATCAGGGTTGTGATTTTGGTTACAGATAGTGGACTTAGAGGGTTTTAAGCACAACTTGCAGGATTTTCTTTTCATGCATTAATACTGTGTATAGTTTATTTTTTAGAATGCATATGGAAGAGGTAAATAGATTGATACAGTTTTTTGTTATTATTACTTCACTTGGTAAAATCTAAATGGTCTAAGAACATTCTATGTTTATGACAGGGTGATTGCTGCAAAGGAGATATGTCTAAAAGACAAAAGAAGAAGGCTCCAGTTGTTGAAGGAGATCCAGCAGTTGAAGGATCTAAATGAATGAATTTTAAATAATGCAGTGGCATATGCAACTGCAAGTATTCATCTGTTAGAAGATCAGCTGCGTCTAAGTCTAGCAAGGATAGAAGGGTTTAGGAACCAGGCTTCCAAATATGATATAAATATCCATTTTCTTGAACCTTCTTATTTTGAAAGCATAGCAGCGGAGGCCCAAGCATGGAAAAAGTTCATCAACGACCAAGCTGACCCCTCTTCATAAAGTGTTCTATAAAATTTTGATTTAAAATGTAATATATTGTATAAATTATGAGCACATACTACAAGACAAATTTTGGAACTGAAAGGTTGGGGAAACCCAAAATTCATCGAGGGGAAACCTAAAGGTTTTTCTTTTTGTATAAATATAGGAGAGTTTAGATGTAGAAGGGATTTTCCCAGACCATTTGTGAGAGTATATTGTAAGAAGAACTACTTCCTTTTACAATAAATAATTACAAGTTTTTGCTAGAGAAAGTTTGGTGGAATGTTTCAAATGCTTTGCTATGGATCAGTTGAGTGTGAACTATTTCATTTTCAACTTATGTCCATTAACTATGAGATCGTTCTAACTCATTGAATCTTTGTTCATGTTATGAATGCACTCTAGTTTATTCTATGAAATTTCCACTGTGAGTAATAAAGGTTGTCATAAACAATAAGCTATCTTGTTGTTCATATTTCTATTAATGTTCATGTGTTTTGAAATAAGTAATAGCTATCTGTAATTTTTCTTAATACATACACATAAATACATTACTCATTGTTAGCTGATAATTATGCTCCCTAGGGATAGGTTAGTTAATTATAGTTAGTTTCTTATTGTTTGTGATTTAGATGTGAGAGAGGTAAGACGAGAGGTAAGAACCTGTGCATCACATTGTGACACTTCTCATTATCTCTATCAATTTGCATTTTTAGATAGGCACTTGCACATCATAACTTAAACACAAAAAACTAAAAATATACATGGTGGATTGGGCTGTAACCAGTAAAAAAATTTAATTTGTTACTTGACCTATGGTAGCCAAAACGTAAACCAAATGGATTCCCCATACCAAATAGTAACAGGCTATTTGGTAAAGTTTATTGGGGAGAATCCCTAACTATTCTTACCTACGATTTTCCAGGCCTCAACATGTGGTGACCTATATGATGTGCTCAAAGTGCGGCATGAGAAGTAGATTTAGCAAGCTTGCACTATCAAAACTCTCAGCCACTCCATTGGCACTAAGATTTGGGGCTCAGGCGGCACAGCTGGAACTGTAACCATGTAGTTTTTCCTTTCCAAACCCACCTGCTTACGGGTGTCACAATCCTCAAATTGCAACTTGTCTGTCTTTGGAAGTATGTCCATCAACATGGGTACACTATTAGGGATCCGAGGTGTCACTAAATAGGTGCATGATTTTTTTGGGATCATTACCTTCTTTCCATTGAATCTCCTTGGATGAAAATAGTGTGGAAATTTCTCCTCTTCCTCAGTGGAACCATCGTATTTGCGTGGTGGTGAGTGTTGTTCATCCTCCATGATATCCGCAACAACCTTAGCCTTGCATTTCTTTGATATCTTTGCCTTGGATGATTCTAGATCCTTGCGCGGTGACACGGCAGGTCATGGACATGCAACCAATGGATTTTGAATGGGGCCTGATCCAAAGGCTGTAACATAGGCTGAACCGTCCATAGGAGTGGGCTACGGGTTTCTTCTCACCATTGTCTCTAGTACTTCTTCCAGCTACTGTACTTCTGGTGATGTGATTTCTTCCTTGATTGGACACAGTGGTTAAAGAGTTACATTTGATAGCTTGCCAGCACTGGAAATCTCTATGACCATGGGTTTTGGCTCACTCTGTTACAGGCTTCGGCTCTTCTAACTATCAGCTCTAGTTCTCTCTTTCTCTCTCTGTGCACGTAAAAGAGTTCTTGTTGATGAAGGGTCATATTTATAGAGTTGCACTCATGCCTCATGTGATCATTGAATTGGCAGATCGATGTCATATCGATCACATGGGCTTCTCGATCGACACATTCCTCATTAACTCGTATACTCGAGTTCTGAGTTGTACCTATCAGTATAGTTATGGAAGTTATGACGAGGATGGTTGTTGGGACCAAAAATCATGTTGTCATTCTCCTCATATCTCATCAAATTAATGATCCTTCACTGTCATAACCACCTATCTCTGAGCTTCAATGATGACTAGTTATCACTCCCACCCTTTTCTGTGATTTACCTGTTTCTATCATAGACTTGTGACATAATAGTTTCCTTTCTCTCTCCCTCTCTCTTTTTCTGTGTGGTGTTATCTTAGCTAGGAATGTCGCATCCATCATAGTAAGGTTTTAGGCAACTTCCATTCACCATACCCATGACACCTGTTCCATCTAGTTTCTGCAATTTTACTGCACCCACGTCAGTGATGTGCACAATCAAATATGGCCCTAACCAATGTGTTTTTAACTTCCCTAAATGTCTGAAGAATTTGCTGTCATACAACAACACAAGTCCTCTGACTTTGAATGGCTTAATACTGACATGGATATCATGCCACTTTTTGCCTCTACTTCTCGACAGTGTGATGGAATCCTACGATGAAGCGTTCCTCTTCCATCTGAATGAGCTACGACAACCTGTGCTCGACAGCATCTTTGTCGGTCATTTTCGTCAGTACATCAATTTGTAGGATCAGCACAATGCACTCCATTGGCACAACAACTTCCTGTCCATACACCAGTCTCAATGGGTTGTACCTTGTCAGACGCTTGCAAGTTGTACGATATGCCCACAGCACAACTGACACTTTCTGATCCCAGTCATCTCAGCGCACATTGCATACTTTGGTTAGTGCTCTCTCCAAGATCTTGTTGAAGGCTTCAGCCATTCCATTATCCTGAGGATGATAGGGTGTCATATTCTTATGCTAGATCTGGAACTCTGCATTAATATTAGCAATCATTTTGTTAACAAAATGCATACCTTGGTCGCTGAGTAGGATTTTTGGACACCAAATCTGGTCACCATATTTTCAAATAAAAAATTTGCCACAGTTGTAACGGTGCAATATTTAACAGGTGTGGATTCTGCTCATATGGTTAAGTAGTATGTCGCAGTGATAATGGAGTGCACACCAGTCCTCTTTCCTAGTGGACTAATCGGTCCAACAAAATCAACGGCCCACTTGTCAAATGTCTGAAGTGTTATTTTCAACGCAAGTGAAATCTCATCGTGCCACGATGGTTTTCCAGTTCTCTATCAGATATCACAGTGATGATAGAAACTCTTAGTGTCCATATGTATGGTTGGCCACCATAGTACTACTTGTAGTATATTGCACATAGTTTCCTTTCTAGCATAGTGTCCTCCTGCGACACCAGCATGTGCTTCACTCATTACCCAAGGTCGCTCATAGTCGAAAATAGATTGATGCAGTATCTCATATATCTACACCCAGCCTGTACATATATCCCACAATCAATGCATAATCAATAGCTCTAACAACCAAGTGTTTCTTCTGGTTGGTGGAGAAACCTTCAGGCGCATAGACTGTGCTCAGGAAGTGGATGATGGCATTAAATTCCTTATTCTAATCATCCATCATGGTGATTGTGAACAACTGCACGTTAGGCAATTTATCCTCCAGACTAGTTGGTTCTTCACCACTTTCTATTCTCGACTGGTGGTCAGGTCTAACATTCAGTCGACCAGGTTTAACAATGACTTCGAAGTTGAATTCTTGAAATAGGAGGAGCCATCGACAGATCTTCCCCCCCAACACTGGCTTGTTTACTAGGTATTTTAAATCTAAATGATCAATGTACATTTTTAAATGTCCACCCAACAAGTAATGTTGGAACTTCTTCAGCATGTATACCATGGCGAGTCCTTCTCTTTCTGTAGTGGTGTATTTTTTCTCTGTCGTTGACGGTTTTCTGCTGGCAAAAGCAATGGGGTGGTCAAGCGCACCCTCTCCTAGTTGCGTCAATACTATGTCAAGCATGACAGATGATGCATCGACATGAACATGGAACTCCTTCTTCCTGTCCGGGAATACCAGTATTGGAGCAGTGGCCATCTTGTTCTTTAATTTATCCAAGTTTTCTTGACAAGGTTCCATCCATTGAAACTTTGCATCTTTCTTCAACAACTTTTCCATAGGTGCAGTTATCTTTGCATATCCTTTAATGAATTTCCTGTAGTAGCCTGTATGTCCTAACACTGATCTGAGTTGCGTGACTGATGTGGGTGGTGGTAAGTCAAGGATAACTACAACTTTTGTTGGGTCGACCAAAATTTCATCGTGACATAAAACGTGACCCAACAACACACCAAATGGTGCACAAAAAATACATTTATTGGAATTAAGCACGATCTGATACTGGTGACAGCGGCCCAGCATCATGCGTTGACTTTCAATATGGTCTCTTACTAAGCCAAATATAGTACAACCATCAAAGTATACCTCAAGAAACTTATGAATGGAATCTTTAAAATCAAAAACTACTATTCTAGAAAAAATAGCATGTGCATTCTTCAGTCCAAAGGGCATTACCGTATACTAGTAGCATCCCCATTCTATAACGAAGGTCATTTTGTGGCGATCCTCCTTCACAATCCTGACTTGATGATAGCCAGAGAAATCATCGATGAATGAATACATCTCTTTCCCTCCAACTCTTTCCAATACTTCATTTGTAAATGGTGTTTGGAATGGATCATGCAGGCATGCATCGTTCAATTTCCTTAGGTCGACATAGATCCTGACTTTTCTTGTGGTTTTCTTGTCCTGGATCACTATAGGGATGATCCACTTTGATTCTTCAACAGGTTCAATGATTCCTTCATCGAGTATGCAATCCAATTTTTCTTTTACCTTTTCTTTATACCTTGGATTCAACCTATAAGGTCATTGTTTGACTAGCTTAGCATCCAGTTTCAGGGGTATTTTCATCTCCCCTAGATCTCCTATCATCCCCTTCATCTCTGAAAATTTGGTGGGGAATAGATCCTGAAACTCATGCAGCAAGTCTGAGATCTTTGCTACCATCTCATCATCCCAATAATCTCCTATATTGGTGAACTTCGGGTTCTCTGGATACCCAATGTTCACTTTCTTGATTTTCAATGACTTAAGGAATTGATCGCTTGAAATACCACTTCCTTCTACTATGCATGTACCCTCTGATTCTAATATGTTTATGTTAGTCGGATCATCATCTGGGTCTCAAGCTAGATTATAGAAATCCATCCATTATTGAATGGTTTCATTGCACTAGTGGGAATTTGCCTCTTCGATGGGGGTTTCAGCAAATATCTTCTCCTTTATTGCTTGAAGCATAGCATCAATGGTAGGTTGCTCATTGAAAAATTCAAATGTGTGTGTAAACTGTTTAGCTACCTCTTCCCAATCCTGAGTTCCTTGTCACAACTCCATAGATGTATACCAGCTTCAGGGTGTCATTTCCAATGTGTGAATGAAATGATGGACCCATTCCTGATGCAGGTATTCTACAAATGCAATGCAACATTAATTTATGTGCTCGACAGGGTTTGACAGCCCTGTGTGCTTACGACTCACAGTTGTGACTTCTTCACCAAATCTAGCTTCCAGCAACCTTCTACACTATGGCAATTCTAATATGGACTTCTTGTGCGCACCCCACCATCTAGCGGGTGTAGCCTTTAGTACATGGTCTAACGCAAATAAGCACTGCAACTCTGGTATGAGTCCTTAAAACTCATTTAGGAAGGTCACAAGGTTAGGTAAGCCTTCATAGGCGGGAAGCTCTCGTAGCTCATTCTCCACCTGTCACACAGATCTTGTGATTCTTGTGCACCTCCTCATAGAGACCTCATGCAACTAGTTTTACCAATTCTCAAAGGCCTCTCCTGAGTTAGATGTGCATGAACTAGCACTCCTCCAGCTCAAGTTTCCATCTGCTGTTGGTTTGATATAATATTCTTGTAGGGAAGGTGACATTGTAGATCTAGTCAAGATAATCATACTGTCCCTTTTTATAGACAGGCTTGACATATCTTTGTCCTTCCAATGGATCAATGCGTGACACTACCCTCATCTCATTCTCCTTGAATGAGAGTATCATTTTCTTGAAATTGATAATGGGATGATTATCTATGGCCCAATCTATCCCCAGCAGCGTGGGATATGGGTTTGTGTCGTCGACAATGGTAATGAATTCAAAGTCCACAAATGTGCACAAACCCTCATTGTCGACAGGGACTTGACTCAACCTACCAATTCGTAGAACCTTCACCTGATTTGCAAGTCACAAATGGATAGGAGACCAGTCCAAGCACGGCTTTCCCATGCTTTCCTGGGTCTGTCGTGTCCAAATATTCACGTCCAATCCCAGGTCTAAAATAATGTAATCCATGTCATAGTCACCTATCAGCGCATCCATTCTTAACTCGCACCATGTTTTAAACTTCTTTTTAACCTGGTTAAATCTCCATTTTGGTTGCACCTCTTCTGGGGTTTCTTCTATTAGTGCTTGTAGTTCTGTGATGGCATATTTATCCTGAATTAGTGCTAAGCAACTTGAAAGAAACAATTTGAGCTTACTAACCTTATGTGGGACCTTCTTCTGGAATATCTACTGAAATCATCCATGCATCTCCCTTACTTTGGTTGAGGAGGATGGTTGTTTAGGGTCCGAAAACTCTGGTTGCGCGTCCAAGAATACTTGCTTCTGCTGTTAGACATCGAATGGGACTTTCTTTTCCACCATGGGTCATACCTGTGGTTTCATTTTTTCTTGTAGTACATCCTGATCAGCTCTGGTCACAGAACCTCCTCATTTTACGACAGCAATGCTTGGCTCTCTTGGCTCAGCAAAAATCATCTGGACATTCAAGTTAGGATCTGGATTTGGGTTCAATTCTACGCAGGGTTAGGACCTATAATGGTCCTAGCTTACCACTTTGCAATCAACTAGGGACACTAATATACATTATGGTCCTACGCTTTGCAATATGAGCATGTATTTGTAGGTTCCTGATAATCTCTTGCATAATGACCCAGCTGTCCATAGTTATAGCATGTAACCTGACCTCTTCCTCTGTCGAATCCTCCTCCTCCTCTTCCCCTAAAGTTTCCACCAACCCTTCCTTATGGGTGTGGTTGTTGTGGGGGGTACTGATTCTACTGGTATTGTGGCTAATATTGATTCTGTCACCACATACTAACTTTGAGGCTCATACTACGGCTTATACTAGTTCTTGTACTGATTGGGCAGGAATTGCATAGGATGATAGGATGCTTGCATTGGTTCAGCCTGAGGCTGCCCATCATTCTTCATCAAGTAGGTGTCGACTGTCTTTTCCTTCAAGATTTGGTATGCTCTGCAATCCTTCTCTTCATGGCCTACTAACTTACAAAATTTACAGAAGAGGCTTGCTGGGGTACTTACAAACTTTTACAAGTATAGACACTCCTCATCACGATGTCATCTAGACTAGCATATGTGACACTAGGGCAGTCCGTGGGCACTCAATGGGTTTGGCGCACCCGATGAGATATAGTTCATGTAGGTCAAACAAATATCCTTGGTGTTTCCATCCATTCTGCATTTCATACACCATAATTCTTCTTGGGATTCCTTTCCCTTATTGATATCCTAAAGCTATATCATCATATTAGCCAGTTGTGACTGAATCTACACCATTCTTGTGGAACCATCACCAATTCGCAAGGCTTCCAACTTCATTGCCAATTCTAGCGCTTTCATCTGAGATTCAATCTTTTGTTGCATTAATGCACCTCGGATGTGTGGTAATAGCACAACAATAAACCACTATTTATGTTGCACATCCGATATATGGAAACTTACTTTTTCCATCAAAGTTTTAAACCATTGGTCAAAGTCCCATACGGACTTTTCCAATGATTATTTTATCTCTTTGATCGCAGTGATGCACTGTGACTCAGATTTAGGTTTTCTAAACTCATAGATCATTCTAAGTCGTATTTCTTCAAGGATATTCTGTGGTGTTCATGGTGGTACAACGTAGAACTTCATAAACCAGCCCAGCACATGACCCCTCATAGTCATGATCATCTGTTCTTTCTTTAGGTCCATGTTATGAACTAGGAGAACCATCCAAATAGATTCACAGAGGAACCAATGCTGCTTCAGATCCTCTGCTCCATTTTCATTGAATGTGGGTAACCAAATATCATGCCTGGCCATTGAGTTGGAATCATGGTTATCTGATGAATAATTTAGTGGAGGTGTACCCTCCTGCATGCTAGTCCCAGTACTAGCACTATCAGTATTAATAATTCTTTTAAGATATGAGACTCTAGACCTTACCTCTAGTGATAGTCCCGGTGTGATGTAGTCACACCCTGATCTAGGTGTCTCCACAGACTCTTCGGATTCTTCTACTCCTTCTAAAATTAGGTTATATTTCTCCTCTTTGTCGCAAGACCCTTCGTCCAACTGCAACTAAAGTTTGTGTTCACTTTCTTCAAACAGAATAGGAGTTCGTCGACCTCCCTCTGTCTTCCTTCTTTTCCTTGATCTCAATCTCCTTCCACTTCTTAGGACTCCAACTTCTAGTTCAGGTTTTGTACTTCCTGGGAACATATCAGCTCACCATTTCTTGTTTTCTCTATAGATCGTCCATGACATATCCCATCTCCTTGGATATGCAGCTCAACTACTCAACTACAAGATGCCCTTCTCCTAATATAGCATCTATATCCATGTACTGATAGATAACAAATACCTTCTTCGTGGTCCTTGGAAAAAAATTATTTTAGCCTCACTATATGAGGTTATAGTCTCTACTGCAAACTCAGTAATATACCCTTGCAAAACACTGTCGACCCAAAAATCAACATCTCTAGATATGGTGTTACTTACACTGGTTATCTTGCAGACCAACTGATCGCTCCACTCAACCGCTTCTCTTCTCTAGAAATTTGTCTTCCTAGTTGCCAATCTTGACAACCATTCATGTAGCACAATAGGGAAATCTGCAAAGAATATCTCATGAATATCATAATATATGTATCGATCTAACTAGTTCTCTATGCTCAAACGTGATCCTGTGCTCTCTTCTTGCACAAAGGTTAGCATTTTAGACTCCAACCAGTCCTCTATTTCCTTCTTTCTTGGATGCCACAAGATTTCCCTTGACTCAAACGATTAACGGTCCCGAAATCAGAACCATTTGTTGGCCTAATCTTCTTTCTTGTCTCAACATGAGGTTCAACAACAACAAAATACCAACAAAACACCACAAGACATTGACCCGACAGAGCAAGCTCAGTTAGCAACACCTGTGAGGCAGGCGCAGTCTCACCCAAGATATCTTAATGTGTAACTACCAAAACCATGTTTCTGTAGTTGGTGAGGGATTATAGTCCCTTGGAACACACCCAAGGCACTTGACAGAGATAAGAGGATGGAGTCTATTACTATGTGACAGAGGTGCAACTATGTGCCATAAACGACATGCGACACAACCTTATCATTAACCACTTAACAACTAGATCAACCGTGCTGCACAGTTGATTCCTTATTTATACTGAACAGTGTGAGACTTATATTGTAACATAGCAACTTAACCATGAAATCACACATAACATGTCAATAGTGCCTTAAACATTCATTCATTCATTTACTGATGGGTAATATTTTGACATACATTCAACATCAATTGTAAGCAATACAAAGTAAGTAAACATTCAACATTCACATAAGCATTCAATCACTCAACATAGGAAATAATGTGGAAATCCATCTGGGAAAAACCACCAAGGTGCTCTTCATCTGGAATGAGAAATATATGTAGCACCTTGCAATCTGTGACTTATAGACTGTTCTTAAGATATGTTGTCACTCTCAACTCTGTTTTCTCTCACGCTCTCTGGTTTATTGCTTCTATCTACTCCTACTTATCCACATGTAGCCTGGATCGACAGTTCTACTAGACGGTATGCACACTCAACTGTAGATCCATGGCTCAACAGCCTTTTACTTCTACTAGACTCCTCTTTTGATTCAACAATACTTATACTCCTCTAACTCTTAATGAAGCTAACCCTTATACAGAGCGGGTTCCTCCTATTTATAGTATTTACAAGACAATGCGCGGTCGACTGAGTACAGTTCAGTTATTACAGATTCAAGTAGCTACAAAATATCTTCTATTACATTAATTCCTGTCCATACTTGGCTACAAAATTACTTCATTATATTAACCATAGCCTTAACTAGCCATGAAAACATCTTTCATCTTGTCTATACAGGTTATAACTAGCCAAAAAATTGTCCTTTAGTCTTTTGTCGGTTTGTCCTTTTGCAGTCTTCCTTGACTTTTACTTTTTCCATTTTAACTCTTATACCTGCCTCTTCCACTAACTCTGGATGTGCTTTTCCCCATCGCACCAATCCTCGTCATAGCTTCCTCTACTCTGCTCTTGCGCTTCTTCCTTTACCTCCTTTCCTTCCATNCTTATCCCTGCCTCTTCCACTAACTCTGGATGTGCTTTTCCCCATCGCACCAATCCTCGTCATAGCTTCCTCTACTCTGCTCTTGCGCTTCTTCCTTTACCTCCTTTCCTTCCATTGTGTGCCCATTTTTCCTCTTGTACTTGCGCGAAGGATTCTTCCTTATGCATTTTTCCTGGCCCAACATGCTGCTAGTTTAACACCACAATCAATGCAAAGAGAGAAATAGGAAGAATACAATAAAGGAGATATCTAAAGAAAATGGAGAAAAAATAATGGAGCTCAAGAAAATTAGTAGGGAGATAAAAGAGCACTTTGAAGATATGTATTCTAGTGAGGATAATGTCTCCTAGGAGGAAATGGTCTCCCTCAGCAATGAAATTTCTAAATTAATAAGGGAATATCTATATTGTCTTATTCATCCTATCTCCTTTGCAGAGGTCCGTAATGCAGTTTGGTCCTTGCATCCAGACAAGGCTTCGAGATCGAATGGGTTTTTCTAATAGCTTCTATAGAAGCTATTGGCATATCATTAAAAAATATTTAGTAAGAATGATAATTTGGACCCAATACAAAGATATGATAGGAGGATCCACAAACTCCACCTTTCTACATCTAATTCCCAAAGAGAAGATCCCAACTACCATCAAAAGATACAGATCTATTTCCCTATGCAACTCTTCTTACAAAATTCTCTCTAAATTCATCTCCAATAGAATCAAGAAGGTCATCATGCTTCTCATTTCTAAAAAACAAAGAGGTTTCATCATTGGAAGGAAGATATATGACAATATATTGCTGGTTTGGGAAGCTATTCATTCAAGCCAGATTCACAAAGAAGCAAGTATGGAAATTAAATTAGATCTTGAAAAATATTTTCATAGAATAAGACATTCTTATATCTTCCAAGTTATGGAAAATTATGGCTACCAACTTTATAATATGGGTCAAAGCCTATATAAGTAAACCTCATATTGTTCCCCTAATCAATGGTCGACCAACCTCTTTCTTTCAAGCCCAAAGAGGAATTTGACAAGGCTGCCCAATGTCTCCCCTTTCTTTATATCCTTGTAGGAAACTCACTTAGCAAAAGACTCAATAGACTAGAGAACGAAGGAAATTTCCTTGGAATTAGCTTTTCCAAAGGCGTCTAACATATCAATCATGCCCATTTCGCTGATGATACTATCCTTTTGGGAAGTGCTTCAACCGAAATCACCAAGATTTTCAAAATTACTATGGATCTATTTCTTAAAGTTTTTGGAAGTCAAATCAACCCCAATAAGTCTTAGTTGTATGGCTCAAACAACAATCCCATCACTCTTCGAGAATTAGCTGTAATTTTGGGAATAAAGGTCGATATCCAATGGACCTCCTTTATATATATGGGGATTCCCATAGTAAATAGAAAATGCATAGCCTTGGTTTGGATCCCTCTGATTCAGAAGTTGAAAAAGAAAATACAGGCTTGGAGCACAATCTGGCTTCACTTTCACATGAAAGGTCGTCATCATAAAATCCATTCTATCCTAAGTCTTATCCCATTTTCTCCTGCACGGTCTTCCTAGTGCCTAAATATATAATCAATATCCTCAGCATAGAGATCAGGAAGTTTATGTGGCAAGGTGGAAAGATACAGTTTTGGAGGACAAATGCAATAGAGGGTTGGAGATCAGGGATACTGGAATAATGAACAACTATTCAGGAGAAAAAATAGTTTGGAGGACGGTTATAAGTGAAAAGGATTGGTAGAAGGAGGTCGTAAGGAAAAAATACATCAAGAAAAAGAGATCCAATTTTTTAGATCTCCCTTGGACAAGTAAAGGAACATCTATTTGGAGTCTTTGCAAAAATTATGTTGGCTTAATTAAAGACAACCTGTATTGGATACTAGGGAATGGCATCAAAATCGATATCTAGTTAGATTTTATTTTGGGATGGCCTCCCGTGGGTTCAAACTATAATCTCCACAGCCTTCAAAGTTGGACGAAAAATCATGGCATTAAAAAACTCAAATATCTAGCAGTCTAGGGTTCTGGGGGTGAATGGACCGGTTTGAAAAACTTGCAACCCCCACCCCACGTCCACAGGGACTATGATACTTTCTCTTCACTTCTAAATGGGATTGCCCCTCTCAATTATAGATATAAAGACAATAGAGGCTAGGGAAAGTCAGGATTTTACTTAGTCAAATAAGGTTGTCGGGTATTGAGGCAACGCAGAGAAAGAAACCAACAAAGAATATGGGGGAAAGTATGGAATTTAGATAGCATCCCCAAGATCAATATTTTCTTTTGGATCTCAGTAAAAAATAAGCTCCTAACTTCAGAAAATTTAATAAAAACGGGGTTGCATGGACCTTCTAGATGTATTGTTTGTCTAGCATAAGAATAAACCTCTCATCATCTCTTTCTTGAGTGCCCCTTTGCTACCCAAGTTTGGAAGCTCCTCCTAGGCTCTATAGGAAGGAACTTCTCACCTCCGAGCAATATCATTGATCTGATTTCAAAATGGAAAAGTTATTATCCAGGGATAATAGGTAATAGGAAGGATCTTCTAAGAATCTGGAATAATGTAATAAGAAGGCTCTTCTTAGAATCTAGAATAATGTCCCTAAAAATGTTTGCTTGAAAATTTGGCTTGCCAGAAATAGGCTTATTTTCAACAACAAAAAGGCTGACCCTCGGCGATATTCCTTCAAAGATATGAACTCGATCAATAAAAAATTGAATACAAAAAAGGTTCCTTTTCCCCACTCCAAGGATCTCAGCTCTGAATAATTCAATTGGTTCCAAGATATCCTGACTCGGAACTCTCTTCAAACCAAATCTCTTTCCGAGCTTTACTCTTGGAAAATCAGGAAAAATCTAGAAGAACTCCTTCATTAGCAGTTGAGGAAAAACTCAGCCACTCTCCTTTTTTACAGTGCCTCAAAAGGAAATCATGGGGAGGCAGGTTCTAGTGGGATTATATCGATCCCAGAGGAAATATAGTTTCAACTTATGCCTGGGGTCTTGGTCATGAAACCAACAATGAAGAGGAGTGGCTCATGCTTCCTTTTGGAATGGATCTGGTTAAGAAAAATAATATCACTAAAGTCATAGTGATGGGAGATTCTAGACAAGTCATTCATAAAATGACCTCAGGATACAATCAAGGAGAAGTAAAAATTAGAATAATCTACAAGTGATTTCGACAAACCTTCTCAAATATGCAAACCGTCTTTTATCACATTCTCAGAAGCAATAATACTGAACTTGATAACTTATCAAATCAAGGAGATAAGTTGAAATTCATGTTATCAATGGTTAAGGGTCATTTAAAAAACTTAAGTTATGTCCCCTAAGGATTCTTTCCTTGGCCCAAGGATGGGCGTCCACCCTCTTCTATCCTCCAACATCTAACATCTAGCACATTATCCAGCATCCACCTATCCTTCATGCATGTTCGACGATGAAGCCCATGTGACAAGCTTAAATTCTTAGCCTTGCATCCTGCCCCTTAGCTGACTAATTAGAGTCTCTGCATAAGACATGAAAGGTGTTGATATGAAGTCTCCTCCCGCTCAAATAGATTCCTATTTTGACTTTGGCACAGTGAATGTTCTTCTTCATGTGGATTTAATTCAAGCATTACCTCTTAGATTTCTCGGCATAGACTAAAAGGAAATGCTGCCCAGCACCCAGGCAGCACAGTCTATTCTCTCAACGCACACAATATCATTTTCTTCTCGGGATACAATGGAAAATAATGACTGAGACGTCACCTTGAATGGCCTGCAGTATTCCTTGCTAGACATAAAGAAGCATATGCATTGGATTTGTGATATTATGAACAAGGGTGCCACGGAAGGCAGCTCAACTACAGAAGAGGTGAAATGGATAGCTAGGAAAATGGGCAACCACAATGCCAGAATTGGAGATAATCATAGAGACTTACATGAGCTCATGGGGACTGTTGATAAAATTAAGGAATATTCACAAAAGTTGGTTAATATAAACCAATGTAGTCATTCCCAAGACTCTCCTACAAGAGACCACCCAATGGAAGAGACATCAATAGCTCATCCAGTCAAATTTCCAAGTGAAAAGAAGCAGAAGTAGAAAAAGTATGAATGGTTTTTTATGTTTTACTGTATTTTTATTTTAGGAATATTTGTTCGTATATACCCTATGAAGGGTGATAGTTGTTTCTTTTGGCATAGAAGCAAGTTTTTGTTCAATGTATCTAGCATAAATAGTCCAGGTCTTATTGGGACAAACAGGTTTAACCGCAGGATTTGGCCCTATTTTGTATACATGGATGTTAACATCCTTTTTATATAAATATAATACTTTCCTGGTTTCTTTTTTTTTTAAAGGGAACACATAGAGTTAGCTATATTGTGAGTTAAACATCAGACAAATATTAGTTTTTAGACAACCTCAAGAGAAATACAACTCCAAGTAAGCAATAAGAAATCATAGAAATAGCCAATTATGATATAAACCATAAGAATATTGTTCAAAATGCAAATAAATGAAGGGAATCAACAATATTCATGTTATAATTCAATGGAAAGGCAAAAAAAAATATAATAACACCTTAATAAGAGTGAATGGATGCACGTGGTATCCAAAATTTCCATGGGATGGGTCCTTCTTCTCCTTGAATGCTCTCTCTAACTATGTATGATGAAACCTTGGTTGTTTGGTGAAAGAACATAAGAATGCATGAGGGAAATGGATGGTACACATGAAAGAGATATATTTGTGGTCTAAAAATTCATTCCTCTATCATAATATTGCAATTCTTCCTATTGTTGTAATGTAGCCTTATGGCCTTGTTTTATAATAAAAAATGGATCTCTAATGTTGAACTAGCTTCAATATGAGCGCTCCACATTTAAGTGGGATCCCACGTTCTTGATTAAACCCTTTTAAATTTTGGAGGCCAAAGGACTAATCATTCATGAGTTGGGATCTTGAATCAACCATGTACACCACCCTAGAACCACTCAAGCTAGTTTTTTTTCCATAAATGGGTTGCGGAAGTAGTTTAGTTCCTTAATTACTAGGATTCCACAGGTATTAAAGGATTTCCCACGCTTGGAACTTTTTTTATGGAAAGGCTAGTTATGCAATGAAATAAGCAATCAACTAAAGGTTTAACTTTGATTACTAGGGTGCCAAATAGCCATGAGGGATAATGCTATGTTGTATTATGTGTTTTAATATGAGTTGGTGCTGACTTCAAGAATGGTCACACGAATGTTACATGTGAGACAAATTGAGATGATAAAACACAAGCTAAATGTAGTCTAGTATGTTGGCATATTCAACCTTCTCGGAGGAAGGAGGTCTCACCTAAGGTGTGTATGATAGTTTCCATATGATTAAGGCGTAGAGTATTAAATATTTAATGGAGTAAGACATTAATTAATTATCATTTAATCAAAACCGTTTAAACTAATTGATCAAACATTAATCATAATCACATCTAAATCCACAGGTGGGTAATCATTAATGTTTCATGCATCATTTGGGTTTGGAAATGTTGGAATCAATATCATAGGAATAATGCATCCATGTCCTCCCCAATTTTCAAGTATTATAGTGGTGCAAATTCTAATGCAATTGCTCGGTGATAGGGACTTTTCCATAAACAAGTGTGCCACCACTACAGTAATACTTTTAGGTGGTGGTGTAAAAGGAAGTTAGAGGAGCATTCAAGCACTGCAAATTTTAAGGTTTACATAGGTGCATTATTCCAAAATTGCATTTTATAAATCCAATTGATGAAGGTACATTTAGTGGTATTCATTTTAGAAGGTGTTGTGTGGAAGTCGGTTCATGATCATAGAGCCAACATATGCCAAAATCTAGCCATTGTATTTGAGAATGTTAATAGGAAAACTTGAAGATAATTCCCCTTTTATTGGGTATCCACATTGACATATATTGCATGAAAATATTATATATTTTATATATAAATTTGATCCTTATATGATACCAGATTAACCATTATTTATCTTATTTTTTAATGGAAAAACTACATGTAATTAGTAAAATCAATGAGACTATGGTTATTAGTTAAGACATCATGACAATATTTAAATTTGTTAAGTTATCCATATATTTCTTCAAGGACTCAAAACAACAAAAAGGACACAAGAGTGATATTACATTATGTATTAAACACTTTAAGTTTAAAGAATATCAAAAGGGAGTGAATTTATAAATAATAGCTCCATGTTCACAAGTGGACATCTTGGTAGATCTTTGAATAATGAAGTAATATTAATGTGAAGAATATTGATGCACCTAAGAGTATGCCACGAGAGTCCAAACAAGGATACAAAGATCAATGAATGAATATTATTAATGTATCCATGTGGATGGATATTAATGTATACATGTGGATGAGGGAGATCTCATGCATGTCGATATATCTGAATGAAAAAAAGTTCTCTTTTGTGAATGATTGATTCTTTGCATCTGTATGCATACTCTGATGCCAATTAGGATTTGCATACATCACAAAACTAATCATTACACCAATATTTACAAAGCAAATTTTTTCGTACAGTGTATACAACTAGACATTGAAAAATAGGCATATGATTTTTACTAGTTCATTGATTATTCCCAACATCACCTCAAAAGATGATCTATTTTTTTCTTCCCCTAACAGAGTTAGTACATTTTTTTCTTCCCCTCAAAGATTTAAATTTCTAAATTCTCATTCATTTTGGATCTGCATAATCCAAATACCATATTATTAATGACTTCTCAGCATAAATGCGAGGATGAATAGCTTATATTTATATTTATATATATAAACGATGCCATTTTTTCTATGATGTGAACTGGTGTGTTGGAATGAATCATTTACAAATAAATATTTATTCATTCATTGAACTGGTATGCCTTCTTGATTTTTGTACACCATGTAGACAATGAACCATTTATATGTGTGGACACATGCTCCATGTATGGTCTATGAATAACAAAGGATAAATTTACTAGGGTTATATGGTTCTTATTCATTTGTAATAGTCATGTCGTTATATGTTTTTTATTCATTTATCCGGACTTGCAGTTAGTTTTGACCAAACACCAATGGAATAATAAAAAAAAGGAAGTAATGAATGGAGGTGTGCGGAGGTAGGCTCAAGCTAACATTAGTCAGCTCGTGAGCTACATGGTATACCTGAATCTGATTCCTAGGTTAGGCGATGGAGGTTCTTGGCATCTAGATTTAGAAGTGAAACTAGCTCGGTCTCCATCGAATCACTTAAGAGATTAATAAACCCCATTGGATTGGATGTCCATTGGCTTATTTTCTTCCCTTCCCAATATATAGGTAAATGTCATGAGAGGATACTCATCATCCCCCCAAAAGAGGAGGAGGTTTAAATGGGTTAATAGCCAATGGGCATGGTGGTATCAATTTTATTATCCATGATAATGATAAGTGGCAATAGTAGAGGTTTCTGAAAGAAAAAAAACTAGAACAAGATTTTAATAAAAAAACTAGATGACTAAGCAAAGAATTAACTACAACAAGATTTTAATAAAAAACTAGATGACTAACCAAAGAATTGGTGAAATATGTATATTGCACCTATTTCATGATAGCTTGATGAGCATTGCATGAAATTAACATCAATTTTCCAAAATATTGCTTAGAAGCACAATAGAATTAATCATTTTTAGTACATCTAGGTAATTTGGAACCCAAGAGCTCTGGTTTGTTATTTTGAACAAAATTCTTTGAGGTAAATGCCAACTTTGATTCATAACACAAGTACTCTTTTTCAATCAATTTCGATGAATTTTGAGCCTGATCCTTGGAGTTTGTTATTATAATGACAACTTGTGAGAATTCATGATTTTATGTTAACTTGTATAATATTTTTCAATTCAAAGCACAAGTAATTGTTTTGAGTAAATACTAATAAAATCCTCTATCTTTATTACGAGGACATGGGGTCAATACATGAGAAGCATATACAAAGGTGAAGAAATATTTTAGACAAGAAGTAGTTAGGAGAGTCAAATGTGAAAAACGATACTTGCAATCAATGCAAATCATAGTCGGCGTATGAAAATGAGAAAAATCTCAAACTAGTCATGACTAAGCTAGATCTCAAATTGGTAGATATCATCAGTTTCAATGCAAATTCAGATACTTTGATGGGTATTTTAGTTTAGATATGGTGCAGGAGTTGGTTAGTTGAGATGGTGAGGGGGGGCCTAACAAATGGTGATGGATTTCTTGCATGACTCACACATTTTATGGGAACACTAGTTATGCAATCAAACTTAATAAATCAACTAAAGGTTTGACTTTGATTTTTATGGTGCCAAATAGACATGAGGTAGAAGTTAATAGGAAAAGTTGAATATAATTCCACTTTTGTTGGGTATCCACATTTGTATATGGTGTGAAAAGTTGGTATAATTTATGCATAAGTATGATCCTGATATCATATAAGAGTAACCATACTTGTTGTGTTTTATAGTGAAAAAGGCTATAAGTATTTAGTTAAATTAGTGAGATGGTATCTATTTAGTTAAATCGTCATGACAATATTTAAATTTCCTAAGTTATCCATATATTTCTTTAGGTTATCACATCAACAATAATTACACAAGAGTGATAATATTACATTATGTATTAAATGATTTAAGTTGAAGGAATCTTTAAAAACAATAAAATCAGAAGTAATAGGTCCATGCCATCACAAGAAGACATCCTAATCTCTCTTTGAGTAATTAAGTAATATACTGTCAATAATATTTCCCACATGGCATAATATATACGGTGAATGGATGTATTGTTAAGGCACTCCTTGGGTAACGTCATCGATTCGAAACTCTGTTGGTATGAGCCTTACAAAAAATATATATAATTTGAATAATATTGATGCACCTAAGAGTATGTCATCTCCAAGAGAGTCCATACATGGATATAAAGATCGATAAATGGATTTTATTAATGTATCCATGTAGATGAATACTAATTGTTGCATGTGGATGAGGGAGACATCATGCATGGATATACATAAATATGAATGAGTAAAGGTTCTCTTGGGAAATTATATTTGAAGCATTCATTATTTATATTTGTAGACATAGTGAGATGCTATCTAGGGTTTCCTTACATAACAAATCCTACCATTACAGTCAAATTTGAAAAATATTTTTTTTATCCACATTCCCTTGTATTAACTATAAAGTGTACAACTAGACACTCAAAAATAGGCATATAAGTTGTATTAGTTCATTAATTAGGATCCACGTCACATCATAGGATAATCTATTTATTTCTTCCACACACATCGCTAATACATTCTTTTCCCCTCAAATACTTAGATTTCTACATTCTAATTCATTTTGGATCTATATAAGCCAAATCCCATATCATTAGTGACTTCTCTACATAAATGCTAGGATGCATAGCTAATGTGGGATTGATAAGAAAATTTTATATAAAAATACACAAACCATGTTGATTTTTTCTACACAATGAACTAGCATGTTGGAAGGAATCATTTACAACTAAATGTTTATCTATTCATTTGAAATGGATGTGATATCCAATTTACACCTTTCTGCTTTCCCTACACCATGTAAACAACAAACCATTTGTATGTGAACACATGCTCCATGGATGGTCTATGAATAACAAAGGATCGATTTACCATGGTTATATGTTTCTTATTCATTTGGAATGGGCATGCCTATACTAATAATCAAAAGGATGTTCAAATGGGTTAATAATCAATGGATGTATGGTGGGAGGAATTGACTAATCCATGATAATTGACGATAGTGGAAGTTTTTAATATATCTCTAACTTGGTTCTAATAAAAAAATTAGATGACTAACAAATGGTGAAATTTGTACATTACACCTATTGCTTAGTATGTTGAAGAGCATTGCATGGAATTAAAGTCATTTTGTTAGAAGTTTTCTTAGATGCACAACAAAAAATAATAATTTTTAGCATGTATTGAAGAATTTGGAAATCAAGAGCTATGATTCATTTTCTTGAACAACATTCTTTGACGTAATTTTCAACTTTGATTCATAACACAAGTTCTCATTTTCAACAAATTTCAGTGAATTTTGAGTTTGAACCCTACAGTTTGTTATTAGAGCGATGACTCATGAGAATATTGATTTAATATTTAACTTGTAGAAGATTGTTTCAATTAGAAGCATAAGTAATTATTTTGAGTAAATACTAGTAAAATCCTATCCTTGTTACTAGGTCAAAGGGTTCAATCTATGAGTGACATCTATGAAAGTGAAAAAATCTTGTTAGACAAAAAATAGTTAGAAAATTCAAATATGAAAAAATATATTTGCAAGAAATGTAAATGACAATGGGTGTATGGAAATGTGAAAAAATAAAACTAGTCATTGTAAAGCTAGATCTCAATTTGGTTGATATTATCAAATTTCAATGGTAATGTAGATGCTTTAATGATGATTTAAGTGTGGATCTAGTGTAATAGTTGGCTAGTTGAGAAGGTGAGGGAGTCCCTGGTAAATGGTGATGGGGGACATTCCTTGGACACAAGAGCCCACACCTAAACCATCATCATCACAAGCACAAATTAAGGGGTTACATTTAACATGTATGGAACTCAAGAATCCATCGTTTCAATTATCTTAGGTTATGGTTGACTCCACAAATGTCGAAGAAATTTTATACCAAAAAGTAAAAAAAAATAGAATTCAAATAGAATCAACTAAATGGAAAGGGTTTTCCCCATTATTTTGGAAAAAACTAACCTCTTGTCAAGTCCAATGGTGAGTAGAATATCATTATTTAAATAAAACCTCGTAGATTGTATAGACACATTCAAGGGATCCTCTGCATTTTCATTCGTTAGCATACAATGCTCACTATGATTGGGTAACAACTTATATATATTTCTAATAAGAAGATCATTGTTTCTCTTTAATATATCATACTTGGATCCATCAAAACCCTTGCAAACCATAAATCCATTTCAAGTTCTCAATATGAATCTAAATCAAACACAAAATTATGGTTGGCTTAATTTGACATGATATGACATTAACCTATTGACATAAGCAATCCATAAAATCAAATATTTTGATTCATTACTTATTAATTTTCTCAAATGGTTTACCTTGGTGATATCCACTTTTGTCGTGGCTTCTTTTTCATCTATCTAAGTCACCATTAAAATTAAATTTGGATGTACATGCAAAATAATGATTAAAAAAAATTATCCTACCTATGAGCAAGAAGAGACAACATAATAACCATAGTTACAACTAAACAATATCTCTATCTTCTTGACAAACAGTTATCCTGATTAAAATTCGGTAGTCAAATATGATAAGTGATGACCTTTGATGGGTATAATGGATTATTTACATATTGCAAAGTTAATTACATGTCGATTCCAATTCTATAAGAAGCCACTTACCCAACATAATGATAAACATAGTGAGGAACTCACTAAGTGAATTTACCTCAAGTCTCAACAAAGTAAATTATGTTCCCAAACCATACTTAATTAAATGAAGGTTTGCATTTACGAATAATTTCTCATGCTCTTATATTTGTGTGTAGGGTAACTGATAAATCTATAGAGTGTAACCTAGGACACATGTGATTTTTTGAAATAGAGTTTATGCCTAGTTCATGAAGCAAAGATGACTTATGAAAGGAGGCACAAAGAAAACCCAATGAGTCATCATTGCTAGCAAACTATTAACTTGATTGTCTTGTACATTTTGGACTATTGATCTCATTTGAACCAAACCTTCAATTTAGTCCTAATTCAATTGTCTTTGGGAAATTTTGTTTATATGTCACCATTAACTTATTCTTGCCACCTATTTCATTTGAGCTAGACATAAATCCTTTTATTCAAATGTTATCATATCTCCAATTAAACCCCCTCTTACTAATTGAATTAAAACTGATTTGATGTATAACAAGTTTCTCACTACCTACTTCACCACATCCTTTCATTATATCCATTACTTAACTAACTAAAAAAATTAATTAACAAATAATAAACACTATTCAACAAATACACTAACAAGATCCACAAAGTGGAAATATCCCCGACAATGTTAGTTGAAAGTGGAAAATACATTGAGAGATGAGTCATTAGGTAACCATTGTAACAAAAATGAGAATATCAAGAGCTTAAAGTGTAGAAGTTTCAAAGACCAAAATGATTGAAGATTGTGAACATAAAAGATCAAACTGATCAAATATTATGAAAATGTGTTGAACATGTTTTCTTTGATGGAAATTTAGGAAATATAATAAAGCATAGCTGGAGGAAGAAAGAGAAGTACTGTCAGTGATTTAAAGCAAGCATTGTTTTGTAAATGTTAGTTAGCACTTACAAAAGAAATAGAAAGATCACGGGCATAGCCATTTTCAAGTTCAAAGGGGTTGTATAGGCTTGCTGGGAAAAAAAAAGGCTTCTCTTAAAAATATATTTCAGTAGACAATGGAAAGTCATGATGAAAACAATATGGGTAAAAGGTTGCTTTAACAACATTGCACAAAATTCTTGCAAATAAAATCACTTGATAGTCTCGTCAACTTTATAAAAAAATTTACTTAATAAGTGCACATATTTTGAATGTATTTCATCTCTAGTGTTGAGCAAACCTCCAACCCATGAAACTAATATGTTTTCTATAATATAATAATAAAACATTGCAAAAAAAATCCATTGGTAAATTTTAGACGAATGACAAATGATTTAGAAAGAATGTTGACAACATATGCAAAAAAATATCACGTCTTGCACAAAAGCACTTAATGTTCCTTCTAACAAAAAACCTCTTTCACATGTGTTGCATTTCCAGAGATGGCAACAAACCTTAGTGTTACAACCATGGATGTTACCAGTATTCCTTGGTAAGAGAAGAATGCAATGGCGAGCACACAAATAAAAAATATGTAACAGAATGACTATTTTAGTGTAAATACAAAGAACATTTAAACTATGCATACAATCTAGGGAACATGTCCTTATAACAGGAGGATGCAAATCAAGTAAGGTCAAACTGGCATTTCAAAACTATGAAATATAGATTATGTTTTTTTTTAATTTCATAATATCCATATGCAACATAAGTGCTTAGAATCTAGGTTGCTAGAAGCGTTTACTAGGTCTATTTTAAGAACAAAAGCAAGTCAAATTGATCTCAATCATAAGCGTAGGTATTTTGAAGAACATGTAAATGTTTTTTAAACATCTACTTGAAACTAATCTTGTTATAAAGATGATGGTTGTGTATCTAGAAAGAATTACAAAACACACAGAGATTCACATAAATATATTGGATCAAGGAAAAAAATTAGAAAATGCTACCGATATGTATAGTTACTAATATAGTTTACAAACATAAATAAATATAAAACATTTATAGTAGACAAAAATAATTATAAAAAGTTATGGAAAGGGTGATTTAAAATTTACACAACTCTGAAAATTGTCCATCAAGCAATCAAACTTGTGTGATGTCAATCCAGGTAGAGAGTGGCATGTTGTAAGTTCTAATTTACATTAGATGCAATATATTTTAAAAAAATACAACACGTAATTGTTCTATTTATAATGTGTTGTCTTCTTCTGATTTAAAATAAGAATACAAGTAGGTTGCAATGACTATATCAATGGAAATAATGATAGATGTGTCCTATATCCCATATGTTTTTTGACACGGCAGTAAAACTCCTAGATTTCAAAGTTTCTTGTAGTGAAAAACAAAAAGAAAGATACCATTGGCAAAAGCTAGCAGAAACTAGGTTGTGCAAGTACAAAAAAGTGAAAGTATATATTTGTCATGAGGAGAAAATTTAAAACCATGTCTCTATCTTTTTAGAAGCAAGCCAATGTTCTTTGTTCTGGTTCTAGAAAATGATGTAGATAAAGTTCTGAACCATTGGCAAGATCAATCACATTGCATTTTCTTCTTCTATGAAATATTTTTTCTACACATTGAAGGAAAGGCATTGTCAATGATGTGTGTATAAACAATGTACATTGCAAAATATAGCTCATATCCATATTGAAATCCAACAAAATTCACAGTGATAGTGCTTTCTAAATTTTTAATGTGTAGCAAGAATAATAACCATTTTGTAGATGTAAAAAAATTTAAAAACAAAAAACAACTAAATTCTTTTGTATAAAAAAAAAATTATACAGACTTAAACATTTCCTTTTTTAATACAAAACTATATTTTGAATTGTGTTGTACAAAACCTCAAATATGAAGAATGTACAACTGTGGGAAATGCGCATACAATAATTTTTTTTAGATTTTTTATTTTTTTTCTTGGTGGAGGACCTGTGCAAACTATATTGTCAACATGCTTTGTTATGTTGTGTATGCATGTTGCATTGCATAAAGACATGGAAAGAATAACTTTATCTGAGATTTCATGTTGACACAAATCCGTCGATAGGAATTCACTCTCTATCGACACCCTTAACTCAATGATCTCCCTAAGCACTGGCCCAGACAGGTTTTACCCTGTCCAGCAACAGATGCGGAGCAGATGAGGTCTCAAGGGAGAACTATCGGAACCACTTTTCTACAGTGAGAAGGAGGATTTGTGAATCTATTGTATGCCTATCACATCATTACTACAGAGATCAAACAAGGGTTTATTATCGCAGATCCACACCATCAATCATCAGATCATGTTAAAACATTCGGATCGTAGCAAGATAATTACTTATAAATAGATGGACCATCGTAACATAACTTAAAAAATGAAAAAATCGCATCATTCAGAAAGAGGCATCATACTACAGTATCAATTCATTCGCATCACATCATAGGAAAACAAGAAAACAAAAAGAGGTAAAAGACAGTGTTTCCATCAAATCTTCGTCATGTCAATTACTTCACATCAAAACAGAGAACAGTCTTCCACATAGTATCCAACACAAAACCTACATTCACAAGATAGATATAATCTCAGTTCGATATCTTCTATCCTCAAGATCTATCAACAGTTACTTTAACATTACAATTCTATCTCTATTTATAGGCTTGTGTCTTTTACAAAATGGTCCACTTAGATCAACTTCCTAACTACTTGGACCAAAAACTACAAATTAATGACCAAATCCTACAAAATATTGACCAAAAACTACAAAATATGATCAAGTCGAATCTGTGTCTACTTTCCTTCCTTGCGCACCAACATCCACCCTTGCACGGCATCTTCGACCTTGCACATCACCCTTGGTGCTACGCAACTTATATTTACCAAAACTGCTTGCCAACAGGACCCCAACACAATCTTGTGGATCACCCTTGAGCCACATCAACTAGAAATGGTGTAGTCACTAATTTTAATCTTGAATTCTTCATATTGTTGCATGACTTCTTTGACTTGCTCCTTCACCTTGTCACTGATTTCCATGCATTTTGTAACCTCTCGCTCCAGTGGATGCTCAACAATCCTCATGGTCACCGCTTTTCAGCAATCCTGTACTGCTTGAAGTGCAGTAACTTCTTTCAGAGAGTTTCATGCCAATGTCTTGAAACTCTTCAAGCTGCATTGTGTGCCTCTGTTTCCGCTCCCACGCCTTTGTAACTCACTGCTGCAACTCCTTTAGTTTTTCAACTTTTGTTACCTGCACAACTAGAGGCATCGTTCTGAGTGATGTCCTCAGTGTAGCCAACTATCCCTCTGCTTCTCTCAGCTGCGTGTTGAGCTGCTCCAATTTTTCATCTTGGACAACACTACCCCAAAACTATGTAGTCGCATCCATAACCAACTTAGCCTCTTTTTCCATTTCCTCAAGCTATGTTGCAAAATATTCAATACCTCTCTTACACTTTGCAGCCTTCTTTGGCAGTGTGCCTAGGTTCACCAACATGTTCAATTCTTCAATGTTGCGCTTGAATGTTGTAATCACTTCTCCTAGGCTCTTTTCTTTTTCCTCGGCATCCATGTCTTCTGTGATCTCCGAAACTTCCTGACAAGCGACAGCAACTGTCATTTCTAGCCGCACTTTATCATCCCACAGCTGCTCCTTTTCTACAATCAACCTATCTTTCTCCTTCTTCAACTCTTCAATCTCTTTCTTCATTGCTTCTTCTTGCTCTTGTGATTTCAGAATATGATCGCCAACGATCTGCTCCAGGATGATGAGTTCTTGAGCAGCTAATTTCTATAGTTTCACCAATGCGTGCGTTGGAAACTCATTAACATACAACACAATGGCTTTGAACTACTACAAGGTCGCTTCAATATCTTTGCTCGGTGTTTCTACTACTCGTGGTGGAATTGGCACTATTTTGGCCCACTTCCCCATACTGATCTCAGCCATTCTCTGGACCAAATTTGTTTCTGGTGCTCTCTCCAAAATTGCATTAATTAAATATGTGATTTGAGTATTTACCTCTATAAAGCCCCCAGTCAATTATTTCTTTAGTTGTGCTTTGATTGCACTTGTCATCATTGTAATTTCCGCAACAATGCAGCCTACTTTTGCATCATCCATTGGTGCCACACTAATATCCTCTACATGGTCTTGCCTCTTCTTGGTGCATGTCTCCTCATATTGTCTTTCTTCCACCGAATTGGTCGAGGTCCTCGACGATGCTTCTTGGGACTCCTGATCACTACCATGTTTCAGTGCCTTACCGACTGGTGCATTAAATGAAGGAACCGCCTCGTCGTCTAATACCTCCTCTGGACTTACTGATGCTTTCCAATCTGTAGGCCACTCAGCCACCATAGAATCCAATTCCTCTTCAGTTAGCTTGTACTATGTTGCTAACCATTTTTGTTCTAGGTCTCGCCATGATTGCACATGTATAGCATGCAAACCAATGGTGAATTGTATGACTTGTCGATACTCTGCCACTACTTCCTCTATGAGCCGTAGAACCTTCATGGCTGCAACCTCCAATGGATCCCAATACATCCAAAACTATATGTTGTAGTCCTTCATCTTGTCTTCTTCACTAATCTTCCAGAGGTTCTGGTACCTTACACCCTTCCAGACTTGGGCAACTGCAACATCCATTCCTTGGTAGTTTGGGGCTCCATCCACATGACTAATGCAATCAAGATTTGGCAGCCAACTATATGTGAAAGGATGCTTCCCCTCCTGCACAATCATGGCATCCTTTGTCAATTGGTTTAGTAATAACAATAACCAGTTCATTTTGTACACGTGTAGCACACATCTCATCATAGGAAATCACCCCTGAAGTGCATTGTTTTGGTCGATTCTTCCACACTACCTTGCTGACAAGAATCCTGGCTGCAATACGCAAAGCTTGCTAATTGATACTATCCACAACATATGCATGCCTATCGCACTCTAAGTCATATTTCTTCTTGAGCTTGGAGGCCAGTATTTTGTTGCTATCCTTTCCGTGAAAGTACTGGGATGGGTCGACCCCCTGCATGGGAAACCCCATGATCTATGATATCATTTCTACAGTGACTGGAATTAGATGGTCCAGCTACAGGTAACCCCCATGGAAACATGCCAATATTTATTTGGCGCATGCATTGGCCTCCACCAAGCGACCAAAATGTGGCATATGAATGAGGCCTAGAAGCCCCAATCGTTACAACCTCATTGCCCACTCATGTGGAGTATGCATCGTTGGATCCCGACCTTTCCCTATCCTTTTATCGAATGGGTCTACGGTATAGTCTGTAAATACGAGTAGGCCATGGTCCTCATACTTCATTCTAACCAGGAAAGGCGCAATATCAAATGTACACTTCATTCCTTTTGGAATCGTGGGCATCTTGATAGGATATTTTTGGTTCTTCGTCAGCTTCCACTTCTTTACACCAGGACATAGCGTCGTTGTTGAGGACTCAGCTTCCTATGTGTATGCTCTAGTCTAAATTATCATGCTTCTCTTATTCTAGGTCGACAACTTGGGGAAACTAGCCCCCCTCTTCTTTTGCATGATGGGTGATGAGCCCACCGACATACTAGCTACCTCCTCTTCAATGGGGACACCAATGACTGGTGATTCCCGAGCACTCCCACTTGAAATATCATGTGGTTTTGTGGAACTCTGCATAATTCTCAATTTCCCAACAACACACTATGATCACTCACTGCTTACTTCACTCTGCAACTAGATCTTACCCAACACTGCGCTTCAATCTAAACTCTGCAACTTAATATCTGTAACTCAAGATCTGCAACTCAAAGTGGTGATTTCAATCCGCGACCCGTTAATTCTTATAGCGTGGGGTTGATCATGTCAATGATTTTCCAATCATTTGTACCAAATCCTCCATTCATCACTCGAATCTGCCACTGATACTCCCGATCTAACGGTCATATCCGCCATTAATGCACGTCTCATCCAACAATGTCGCCAGATAACTGGTTTAACTGCTGCATTTATTTCTTGATTTGACTCTATTGCGTCCCTATGGACATCACTACACTGCTCCCTAACTACGATATCAACACTTCTGCTTTCGCGACCACTTCATTCCATTGCTCCAACCTCCTTATTACCACCTCATGCGAAATCAATTTTTTCTAGTCTACGCAATGCCTCAAGCATTGCGTTGCATCGAGCCCTCTCCATAGACGACTACTTCACTAGCTTAGGAAACATCGCACCACTGATATGTTGCAATTGTACCGCACCTCCCTCAGTACTGAAATTAATAACATAAGGACCCAACTAATGCAATTGAAACTTACCTCAATGTTTCACAAACCTTTTGTCATACAGAAGAACCAGGTCTCCTTGTTGAAAGTGCTTGTTATTGATATGTCGATCATGCCATGCTTTCTGTCAATCCTTCTCAACACGTTGATGAAATCTTGTGACAAAGAGGTCTTTCTCTAACTACACCAACTGAGCTAGGTGTTCTTCCAATGCTCCTTCGTCATCCATTCATGTCATTGTCACGATGAAAAAACTTGAAATAATGTATTCCATTGCCATCACTTCCTCCTTCCTGTACACGAACTTGAATGGTGTCTTCCCTTTCAATATTTTGCAGGTAATGTGATACACCCATAATACTGCCGGGATCTTCAAATCCTAGTCATCACGATTCGCATTGCAGACCTTTGTGAGTGCATGCTCCAACACCTCATCGAATGCTTCAACTGTCTCATTAGCTTGCGGATGATAAGGGGTACTCTTCTTATGTTGTATCTGGAATTCTTCTATCAGTGCATTGATAGTGTGATTAATGAAGTGACTCCCCTGATCACTCATCAATATCTTTGGACAACCAAAACGAGTAACAACATTTTCAAATATAAACCTTGTCGCAGTCGCAGTAGTGCAATCTGTGACTAGTGCGGATTCTTCCCACCTTGTCAAATAATATGTTTTTGTAATGATATATCGTGCACCAGTTCTCTTTCCTGGTGGGTTGATTGGTTCCACAAAATCCACTGCCCATTCATTAAATGGCTTCAGTGTTACCTAAGGTACTAATGGCATCTCATCCCTTTGTGATGGCTTCCTAGTTCTTTGGAAGACATCACAAGTCCGCACGTAATCTGATGCATCCCCATTGAGAGTTGGCCACCATAATCCTATGCAGAGTACCTTCTTGGAAGTTGTGTGACCTCCGCAGTGTCCACAGGCAACTCCCTCATGTGCTTCTACCAAGACCCTTTCCTACTCATGTGGTAGGACACATCATTGTAAGATCTCGTCAAGGTCCATCTTATAGAGTTCTCTAGAAATCAACTGAAAATACGCGGCTCAAACAACCAAGTGTTTCTTCTGATTTGTAGTGAGCCCTTCCAATGTTGTTCCTGTCTCAAAAAACTAAACTATTTTCTCATAGTAGTCGTCAACCATTCCAACCCAGAATAATTGCGTATCAAGTAACCCATCCTCAATGTTCGTCGGTTCCTCACCTGTATAAATTCACGACAAATGGCAAGTTCCTGCATTCAAGCAACCTGGCTTCACAATAATATCGAAATCAAACTCTTGGAAAAGAAGTAGCCAACAACATATCTTCCCCCCAACACATGATTATTCACCAGGTATTTCAACGCAGAGTGATCGGTGAACATTTTGAAATGACCTCCCAACAAATACTGTCAAAAAATCTGCAATGCGTAGACCATTTCCAACCCTTCTCTCTCCATCGTGGTATAATTCTTCTCCAAGGATGAAAAATTGCGACTCGCAAAAGCAATCAGGTGATCAATATCTCCTTCTCCTGATTGCACTAACACCACTCCCAATACGATTGATGACACATCAACATGAACGTGGAATTCCTTCATCCAATCTGGAGAAACTAATATTGGTGTTGTAGCCATATTCATCTTTAATGTGTCAAAACTTCCCTGACACTCGTGACTCCATTTGAACTGCGCATCCTTTTTCAGCAGCTTCTCCATAGGTGTTGTGATTGTGGAATATCCCCTGATGAACTTGCGATAGTATCCTGTATGGCCTAATGTCACTCTAAGTTTATTCACATTTATGGGTGGTGGAAAGTTAAGAATAAGTGCAATCTTAGCTAGATCGACCAGCAGAGCTTCCTTAAAAACAATGTGCCCTAGCAACATCCTAAAAGGTGCACAAAATATGCACTTATTTGAATTATGTGCAATCTAATGTTGGTGACACCACTCCAACATCAGTCTCATATTTTCAACATGATCCTTTACCAACCCATACACCGTGCAATCATCCATGTATACTACCCAAAATGTCTGTATAAAATACTTAAACGAATCGACTATGATCCTAGAGAATATCGTGGGTACATTCTTTAGTCCAAATGGAATCAATGTGTGCTGAAACAATCCCCATTCTGTAACAAAAGTTGTCTTATTTTGATCCTCTTTCACAATCTTGATCTGATGATAGACAGAAAATCCTTCCGTAAACGAATAGATCTCTTAACCGCCCACTCCTTCCAGTATTTCATCAGTAAATGGGGTCGAAAAGGATCATGCAGGAATGCGTCATTCATCTTTCTAAGATCAACATAGATCCAAACCTCGCCTTTCTTCTTATCTTGTAATACCATAGGACTGATCCACTCTGATTCTTCAACTAGTTCTATTATTCCAGCATCCAACATTTTATCGAGTTCAGACTTTACTATCTCTTTGTATCATGGATTCAAGCGATACAGCTGATGCTTCATAGGATTCACATCAGGCTTCAATGGGATTTTCATTTCTCCAAGATATCCTCATATCCCCTTCATTTCAGAAATATTCGTCGGAAACAAGTCTTGAAACTCATGCAACAGAGTTGTGATCTTCTCCATGGTTTCTTCATCCCAATAGTCCCCAATATTCATGAATTTTGGTTCCTCCTTTGTTCCAATATTGACCTTTCAAATCTTCAATGGTTGATTAACTTTATCTATCAGCATCTCTGGTGCCACAATATCCCGACTTCCTTCAGATTCTAGAATATTGACATTTCGTGGTTCATCCTCATCCTCAGGTCCTCATGTCACATTGTAGCACTCCATCATCGACTACATCATTGATGCTTCATGTGGGTCCACAGGATATGCGACTGGAACTACCTTCAAAACAACGTCGTGGATATGTTGTAGCATAATATGAACCATGGGATCAACATTCACAAAACTAAAGGTGTGACTGAAACAAACTGGAAACTCTTCCCATGTTGTAATCTCTCTTCGAAGTTCAGAGGATATATACCACTGTCGCGTCATTTCATCCAATATGTGCACAAAAGCATGGACCCACTCATCCTTTGGTCGTGACACCCACACGGTATGGCATGCAATCAAATAATCATTAGGATCATTACACCCATCATACTTCTCAGCTGGGTACTGTTATTTTCCGTCGAAGCGAACTTCCATCACCTGGAGACATAGTGACCACCCAGTGATCGATTTATTGTGTTTTTCCCACCATCGTGCTAGTGTAGCCTTCAATTATTCATCCAACGCCAATAACCTCTATAGTTTTGACACCCTATCTTCAAAATCAACCATAAATTTAGGTAAATCAGGGAGTCCTTCATAGGTTGGTAGCTCAACAATATCTGTTGCAACTCATCGCAGTGACTGAATAATTCTTCCACACTTCCAAATTGATACCTCATGCATCTAGTTCTGCCAATTCTCCAATGCATCATCAAAATCCGAAGATGTAGAGCTAGAGCTGCACCATCCCAGCTCCCCATCAACAGTAGGGTGGACATAGTCTTCTGAAATGTTGTACACATGGTCCCATCCCACTACAACTTCTTCCTTAACTGGTTCAACATATCTTCTTCCTTCATTTGGATCCATCGGGTCTATGACTCTGATATCACGGTTCTCAAATTTCATCACACGCTTCTTCAATTTAATCACTACTAAGATGTCGTTAGCCCATCCAATCCCCAGCAGTGCGGGATACGAGCTTTCGTCATCAAAAATTTCGATAACATCAAAATCCACGTAAGTCCTCATTCCTTCAACTTCCACTACTAAACACAGTACTCACCCAATTGGTGCAACTCTGGCTTGGTTAGCCAATCGCAGGTGTATGGAGACCAATCCAACTGTGGTTTCCCCATCTTTTCCCATGTCTGCTTCATCAGAATGTTGACATCCGAGCCTAGATCCAGAATAATTGAATCTACCTCGTAATACCCAATCTAGATATTCATTCTCATCTCTTTCCCAATCTTCTTCTTATGCAGGGAGTTCAGAGAGGACTCCCTCCTCCCCTTCTCTAGTCATTGCAACAGACTCATGACATCGGCAAGTGCATCAAGATATTTTTCCAGTGACATACAACATTCAAAGAAGCTTTGCAAGGTCCCATGTTTCTGCGATGCTTCTACTACCAAAGTTGAATTAAAAACAGGTGGAATTTCATAAACAGGAAAATTACCCAGATATCTTCTTATAGTGTCACGTGCTTCGAAGAATGTATCCCTGTCACCGTCGACATCAAATTGCACCTTCTTCATTCTAGCCAACCGGACTTATAAAATCGGGTCATCATCTCCTGTTGTCACAACTCCACGAGTAATAACAATAACATCAGTAGACTGAACTCTGGGTTCTACTAATATCTTCGCAACTATTGGTCCTTGATGTTGGTTTGGTGGGGGATTCACCGGCTGGTTCAAATTCGTATTTGTATCCTGGTTCTGGTTCTATAGAGGTAGAGCGTTCCTTGATTTCCACTTCGCGATCAGTTGTGGACAATCTTCAACTGTGTGATCCGCAACAATACAATAATTAAATCGTGCTAGTAGGTTCATAAAATATATCTATTAATGCTCCAACACTCTGCAATTATAACATTTCATAGGTCCACGACCTTGTCCTCCTCAGAATCCTCCCTATTGCTAATACTGCGGCTAATTGAACTGTTGTTGTGGTGGGGCATTTGGTTGTGGTTGTGCATACTATGGTTGAGTATACTATGCTTGAGTATAAGGTGGCTACTTCAGAGCATACTGCATCTGGTTGTACCATGGCTGCTGTATAGTAAACTATAATTGTGGTTGCAACTATGGTACAAACTGTGGTTGTGGCTGTGGTTGTACCACCTATGGCTGCTACAGTGGTAGTATTTCTGTCGGATGATGGTCTTCTCCCTTCACGTAGTATGCATCCATCATCCTTTCCTGGAGAAAATCATATGCTTGACAGTCCTTGTCTTCATTCCCAACAGATCAATAGAACATGCAATACAAGTTTGTTGGCTTCAATACCATCTTCTGCATAAACACATAATATTTGTGTCGATGTCCATGAACTTGACAGATGCGACACCATGGCATACCACCATGACTTAGTGGATTTGGAGCTCCCGATAGTAGATAATTTTGGAAATATGGGAATTGATCCTTATGATGTCCTTATGCATGACATCAGGTACACCATATTTATTCATGATGCTCCCTACCCTTCTTGATATCTTGCAATTGGATCGTCGGGCTCGCCAGTTGCATTTGAATTTGATTCATACCGAATCCAGTCTTGCCAATAGGTGAAGCTTCCAACTTCATCGTGATCTATAGAGCCTCGCTCTGTGTCACAAACTTTTGATGCATCAAGGGAATCCTGATATGTGGTACTAATGTCATGATGAACCACTCCTTGTGATGTACATCACTCATTCCAAAACTAATTTTTGCCATCATCGTCTTGAACCACTGATCAAACTCCTAGACGGATTCGTTTGGATACTACTTGATCTCCTTCAGCTCTATGATATATTGTGCCTCGAACTGAGGATTTTTGAACTCTTCGATCAATCTAGTTCTGATATCTACCAAAGTATTTGTTGTAGTCCCTATAGGAACTTGCACAAACTTCATGTACTAGTCTAGTGGGAAACCTCAAAAGGTTGTCGCCAACTAACCTTTCTTAACATCCTCATCCTAAGTTTGCTTCACAGTCCAAACTCCTTCACATAAAAACTCACATAAAAACCAGTATTTTTCGGGATCCTCGGTCCCGTTCCCATGAAACAAAGGTAAATTTACATCATCTCCCACTATCTTGGGCCTTCTTCCTATGTTCGTTGATCCGATACTATTAGAGTTTTGATGACATGTTGGACAATTTGGTGTCGAGATAGTATTTCTTCCTGAGTGCGACACAATGCACGGAGGTGTGGCTACATTGTTTCTCTAAGTTTGTCTTTCCTCAGGATCAAGCGTAGCCTAGGTGTCTCCTTTGTCACTGTAGGTTCACTTCGTCCCTTGTGATCTTCTCTCGTATCCTCTTGTATCGGTTGCAACATGACTCTCCCCCATCCTCTGCCTCTTCTCTTCTTGAAACCTTATTCCACTTCGTAGAATACCACTTCCTTCCTCATATTCCCTCACAGTCTCATTGTAACTCCCATCCATATACCCCATATCATTCCATCCAACACTCATCTTCGTGATAACCGCAGCCTCTGCACACTAGGGATATACTCATCGTAGTTCATCTTCAATATGCCTTTTTCATAGATGACCATCTTAATCAATAATTGCAAAGATAACAGAAACCTACCACTTGGTATTTTGAAGAACTCCCTCTTTGCGTCGTTGTAATACTTGACTATGTTCACTACGAACTCAATGATGTAACCTTCCAAGATGCTGTCAAGCCACACTTCGACAACCCTCTATTCTTTTTTTTCTACCTCCTGCAGCTATTGGATCAACTCCAGGGTCCAGCAAGTGGGTTCACCTCCTTGAAAATTTGTCTTTCTATAGGTCAACTGTGCCAACCAATCGTATAGGATGATCCAGAATTCACAAAAGAAGTACTCATGGAGATCAGAATACAGGTAACTTCCCAGCCACTCTTATGTCATCAATCCAAGGTTCTGATTCTCTTCCATCGCAAATTTCCAAGCCCTTTGGTCGAACCAATCTTGAATCTTTGGTATTGTCAGATACCACAACATGTCCTCCTTCTCCTTGCACTACGGTCCCAGAAACGAAACCATTTGTTGACACAAATATGTCCACAGGAGTTCACTCTCTGTCGACACCCTTAACTCAACAATCTACCTTAGCACTGGCCCAGACAGGTTTTACTCTATTTAGAAACACCTGTGGAGAAGATGAGGTCTCAATCGATATGTTCAAGGCAGAACTGTTGGAACCACATTTCCATGGTAAGAAGGAGTATTTGTGCATCTACTGTATGTCTATCGCATCATTACTCCAGATATCAAACAAGAATTTGTTATCGCATATCCATACCATCAATCCTCAGATCACGCTAAAACATTTGGATCACAGTAAGATAATTACTTATAAACAGATCGACCATCATAACATAAATTAAAACATGAAAACGTCGCATCATTCATAAATAGGCATCATACTACAGTATCAATTCATTCGCATCACATCATAGGAAACCAAGAAAATAGAAAGAGGTAAAAGACAGTATTTCCATCAAATCTTCATCATGTCATATTACTTTGCATCAAAATAGAGAACAACCTTTTGTAGAGTATCCAACATAAAACCCATATTCACAAGGTAGATACAATCTCAATTCGATCTCTTCTATCCTCAAGATCTATCAACAGTTATTTCAACATTACAATTCTATATATATTTATAGGCTTGTGCCTTTTACAAAATGGTCCACTTAGATCAACTTCCTAACTACTTGGACCAAAAACTACAAAATAATAACCAAATTCTACAAAATATTGACCAAAAACTACAAAATATGATCAATTCAACTCTTTGTCAAATTTCCCGCCTTGCGCGCCAACTTTCACCCTTGCGCAGCATCTTTGACCTTGTGCATCACCCTTGTTGTTGTGTATCTTATCTTTACCAAAACTACCTGCCAACATTTCCTTTTTCATTTTTGACAGAGTTAGGATGCCACAATAAGAAATGATCTAATATTTATAGGAAACAATAGAAGATAAATGTATATGGTAGTATTGTTGGAATAATCAAAACCCATTACAATACTTATGATAAAATCATTAATCTTTTTGATTAATTTCCTAGGTACTACACTAGCTAGTTTGCACCCAATTCCATTTATGTGGTCAAAATTGCTAAAACTACCTCCTGAAGCGCTTTGAAAATATTCTGGATAATATTTTTCCAACTAACAGACTACCTAGTTTAGTAAGTGTGCATTCCTGCCTTATCCATAGTTTCCATCTTTTCTACAGTTTTAAGGCAATAGCTAAAGCTAGTTTTAAGGTAGACTTCCTTGTTTTTTGCAACAAATCACCTTCCTTCTTTTCCTCATCTAAAATCATGATAAATTCCACTTTCCATCACTTATCATTTGTGCCTACTCATTCATAAAATTCATGAGCATCTTGACTGGTTTGGAAAGTGCTTTATGCACCTATGGGGGATTTTGACTAGTTTAGTAAGTCTTCTTTTGTATTGATTCAAATAACATCTTTGAGATTTCCAATCCTTGAGGTATCTACATGATGAGAATTTTATATCTATTTAATGATGTCTAGTGTAAAATAATTTAAACAACAATTTTTGTTATTCAACTGATTCAGTCTCCTTTTGAGTGTTTCTTTCATAATTTTCAAGCAATTTTGTGAGTTCAATTGATCTAAGATTGGGATTAATTTCCACATGGTATCAGAGCCTTGGTAGCTTGAATTTTATCCTCTTCTAATTTCTTTTTCATGGTCAACATCACTCACTGAGAGCACATTATGTATGTTCAAGGGCACAGTTGTTGAAGAATGGATCAATCTCACCAAATAATCTTGACTCCATTCAACTATTTCGAATGGAAGGAAAGGATGGATATTTTGATGAGTATTAAAGGCGTCTATAGAGTGACCATGGCAACTGAAGTTGAGCATAATGTAGCAGCAAATAATATCAAATGGAATAATTTGAGAGATGAGGTGTATGGTCTCTTATGTCTCATCATTTCTAGAGATCGTCTATTTCATCTTGATGGATTGTTGTCTCCAAATGAAGTATGGTAAAGCTTGAAACTTTATTTGGGAAGATAGATAATATGAGGGTTTATCAACTCGAGAACAATTTTATTTCACTGAGTCCAAGCATATTCGAATCCTTGCAAGTCTACTTCTCTAAATTCAAGTCACTGGTTTTGTAGCTAAAATAGTGTGGTGTTGATAAAGAAGATGAACAACTAGTCTTGGACATTCGCTCAAAGCTTGGACATGACTACTCAGTATTTTTTTCGACCTTCCATCCCACCAAGTTGATAATTCAAAAATGGAATATGCCTTCACTGGAATATTTCATGGAATCCCTGACTCAGGATCAAGACAAATTGGTCTTGATGGGCACCATCAAACCTTCCAAAGATCAAGATTTGGTTGCTGGAGATTCTAAGGTTGATTCCAAAGGTAAGAAGAAGCTAAAAATCCTCCATATCAAAAAGGAGACAAGTCCAATTCTCATGAGGATTCCTCAAACTCCAAGAAGAAGAAAGTTAAAGGTGAAGGTAGTAAGTGAACATATTGTGGTAAGGTTTTTTATATTGAGAGCTCTTACATTAAGAAAAAATTTGATATGTTGACTCAACTCCTGGAAAAGATCAACATGTCCCTTCCTGATGGTGCAAAGAAGAATGAAGGAGGATCTAGTTTCGAAGACAAGGAGATATTTCAAGCCCTAGTTACAAGCATTGTAATATCTCCTTCCTTTATCATCGATTATGGAGCTTCTAGGAACATGGTTTCAACAAAGAATACCTTCTCATCTCTTGATGATTCGAAAGGTCCAAAGATTTTTCTGGGAGACAACTCAGAAACTGAAAGTAAGGGTAAAGGTAGCATTGATTTTGACCATGGTTCCTTCAATAATGTCTTGTATGTCCTAGGTCTTGGTGCTAATCTCTTGTTAGTCTACCAGATGACCCACATTGGTCTCCTAATAAGGTTCTTTTCTCTCCCAATGAAGTTGAAATATTTGATATTGTGAATAGTAGAGTCATTGCTAAAGTTTTTTCGGATCATAGTTCGAAATTATATAGGTTCTCACACTTACTGCCTTTCTCCAACCCCTTTGCTCTCTTCACCCATGCCAATGAAGAAAGCAAGATTTGGCATGAGAGGCTTGGTCATTTAAATTACAAATATCTTTAATATTTTTGTGAAAAAGACATGGTTTCAGGGCTGCCAAAGATAAATTTTTCCAAAGGAGTGTGTCATGGTTGCATTCTAGGAAAACATCGAGAGCATAAGTATGAGAGAGTCAGTCATGAACGAACCTCGGCACCTCTTGAGCTCATCCACATCGACATTGTTGGTCCCTTCCCTCATATTTTCGTGATTCAAGCCAAGTATGTCTTAACCTTCATATATGACTTTTCCAGGTATTGTTGGGTTTACTTCCTTAAACTCAATTCTGAAGTTTTTGACCACTTCAAGGTTTTTAAAGCCTTGGTTGAGAACCAATCTGGGAGGAAAATCAATATCCTTAGATATGATAATGGTGGTGAATATGTAAAGTTTGATTTCATTAAATATTGTGAAGATGCCGGTATCCAGATGTGACACTCTATTCCTTACACACCTTAGCTGAATGGTGTTGCTGAGAGGAAGAATAGAAGTCTCAGAGATGGCTACTTGTATGATGGAGTCTAAGACTTTGCCACCAAATTTTTGGGCTGAAGCTATAAATTGTGCATACAATATCAAGAATAGGATTCCTCACAAGCAACTTGATGGACTCACTCCTTTCAAATCTTGGAGTGGACACAAGCTTGATGTGTCCCATTTCAGGATTTTTGGCTCAAGGGCATGGGCTAGAATTCCATTAGATAAAACGAGGGATTTGTAACCCCAAAGTCAAGAGTGCCTATTTTTTGGTTATTCTAAATATTATAAAGGGTATAATTTGATCTACATGAGAACTCAAAAATCCTTTATTGATAGGAGTGTTCAATTTGAAGAAGAGTTTATGGTAGCAGCAGAAATTGGAGAGTCCTCTTCACCACCTCCACCTTTGATTGTAAGTGAAGAGACTAATGAACTTTATGATTATGATATGTCTGATAATGATGCTTTAATTTCAGATACAAAAATACCCACAAGGAAAAAGTGGGAATAAAATACCATTCAAGCAGTTGGGGAACTAGCAGGAAATCCTAGTGATTCTAGGAGGACTAGATCTCAATTCGAGAGTTCCCTTTCTGTCACTGACCATTTCTTTGTTGATAAGTGTTTTATAATCATTGAATATAATAAATATACATATGAAGAAGCATATGAATATCCAATATTGAAAACAACCATGAAGGAGGAATTTCATTTGCTCCAAAAGAATGACATGTGGAAACTAGTCATTCTCCCCCCAGGGAGAAAGCTAGTCAAGCGTAAGTGGGTATTCAAAGATAAATTTGTTGCTGATGGCTCTCCTATAAAGTATAAGGAAATTTTAGTGCCCAAGGACTTCTCCCAAGCCCAAGGAATTGACTACAATGATACCTTTGCACCCGTTTCAAAGATGGATTCCATAAGACTAGTTTTTGCCATTGCAACTTTCAAGAAGTGGGAGGTACATCACATGGATGTAAAAAGTTCCTTCCTACATCCATTCCAATAGTGGTTTGTCCTTCCCTCTACACATTATACAAATTCCTTTCCACAAAATCCTCCAAAATATCTTCATATTTTTGCACCATATTAAATAATTCTTCTCTCTTATTGTTATACACCTAAATGGCACCTCTCCATCCGAGTGCCGACATCCCTTATGTTGGCACACAAAAGGACATCTATGGATAGAGGTTTGCCCTAAAAACTATAGATTGGATTACTATACAGTACATTCTTCCTCCATCCAGCTGGTTACTTTGCCATTTTACTATGTTAAGTTGTATTCGCGACTCTTCATATATGCAACTCGCGCATCATTCGCGAGTGTCGGTTGCTGCAAGTTGCGAATGGATGTATTCGCGGGTTGCTCTTATAGCAACTCGCGAATCATTCACGGGTTGTCCTTCTACATACCCATGAATATGTCCCTTAACATTTAAAAATAAAAACACGTGATGATATGAGATTAGTTAATCCATTTACCTTAATCCTCTTAACTGTCTCAACCTCCTCAACCTTCGAAACTGCCTTATTTCTTCCATATAAATACAAGCCTTGGGGAGGGTGTTGGTAATAGACACTTGGAGAGAAAAGTTATGCTGGTGGATTGTATACAGAAGTCTTTGGAGCAGTGGAACTCAGAATCCTTTGGTTGCAGAGGAGTCCTTGTCTCAGGCATTGGGTTGTAATCTGAACTCTTTCCATTGTTGATAATAAAGAGAATCCTTCTTCCATATGTGTTTCATGTATCTTGGTTTGATAAATGTTTATGTTTCTGCATTTTATATATGATTTATCTAACCTGCTTATATATATATGAATCATCTTGTATCTGGAATATTGACTCTTGATAGGTGAAAGAGGAGAAACCTTGAAGACTTTGGAGAAGAAGCAGAACGGAAGAGGACTAGCAAGGATCGACCTTCGTTAATCGAGTAAGTCTTTCTCATCCTCCTATTTCCTTTACTGCACTCTAGAAGTCAATTGTCTGAAAGTTAATTGAGTATGTTGGTAACCCCAGACCTATGGTTATTAGGTGTGTAATCTTGTACAATAGAACCGGTGACTCTGCTGGGGAACCCAGACTGCTGTAGGTTTTTTCTGTCCCCCTGACTAGTCTTTGCTTGGAAGTCTGTATGTGATATTTTATCCTATTTCATACTTGCCTCAGTATTTGAAAGTCTTTGGATTTTTCTTTGTTTTTGAGAAAAAATTTATACCCATTCGCGAGTTGTTCTTCTGAACAGTCACGAATACAAGTTTGCATTTGCGGGTTGCTGGACTGGACAGTCGCGGATCATCCGCGGGTTGCACTTATAGACAGTCGCGAATATGACTGGAAGTAGGGATTTTTAAGTTAAAGTTTGCTTGTTCTTTTCTTTGTATAATCCCTGTTTTCTGAGTGGATTTTCCTTATGAATGTTGGGTAGCTTGTCTGAATACCTTAGGTGATCACACTTTGTGCTTTTTTGAAAGCCCTTGAGTCTTTTTTGCTTGGATTATTTACTGTTTTCATACTGAAGTTTTTTGGCCTGTTTGGGTTGTGGGTTAAGGTGTCTTTGCCCAGATCAGTGATCAGGGTCTTGGGCTCTGTTTTTTCCAGTCTGTCTTCTGACAGTGGCTGGTTGTCACTTGCCTTTGTAAGTCTACAGTGATTTTTGTCATTGTTTGCACCCAAGCTAGGGTTCCTAGCCTTCCTTTGTTGGTGGTATTTTGGTTCTGTCAGCCTGTTTGCTTCAGTTTGCTTCTTTTATAGTATTTATTTGATTCAAGTTTGCTCAAGCATAGTGCATTGTAGATGCATAGTAGAATTTTGAGTATTTTTAAAAAGTGAAAAAAAAACATTGTTAAACTTTTGCATTTTGTTTTTTGCATCAGTAGTGTTTATTTCAATTTAAAAATATTATCTCAAAAACTACAAAAAATATAGGCTTAGTTTCTCTTATCACTGCTTTCAGTTCATCAATATATATTTGCAAGAAAATAAAAAGAAGTTTGTTTTTGTAATGGTAATTTTGCTTTGAATACACCTTTATTTTCATTTATTTCTTGTTTGAGTCAAAACATCATAAAGTATACCACTCCATTTCCTCTTGAGTAAAGAACAGCCCTTTAAAATGAACGCATAAATTAAAATTTACTAGTAAGTTTTGTTTTTTAGGGGCCTTTCACCTACTAGATTAGGCTAGACTTGTGGGCTAGGAAGTGTAAACTTCCCACAAGTTATAAAACTCAGATGTAGTGGACCTTTCTTTAGGTAAATCCTTTACTTTATTGACTGTATCTGGGAAGCTCCTCTCAAACGGGAGTTAAGCAATAGGCCGCGTGGAGGCTTGGACAGAGGAGATAACCCTCCGAATCCTTATCAAAGCGTAACTCAGGACTTTTACGCATCTGGGGATTCTGTCCTAGACAGAGTTTCAGGCTTAGCTACCCTGCCCATGCGTACGAGTTCGGCTTGCGACTGTCCCCCCAAACTGTTGATATTGCCAAGGTAGCCTTTAGTCTCTTGTCTTTTAGGGTTCATACCTAGGTAAACCGAAAGGTTATTTCTGGTTCACCTTGAACAGGCTTGGAAGGTAACCCTTGTTGAAAGTGTAGGAGGGCGGTGGGTGATTCCTCCACTTGTGCCTAAGAACCACTTCAAGGACGCCAAGTAATCGTTCATCAACTTTCTTCGGGAAAGTATATCTTTTACCCTGGTTTGATTGCTTGAGGCTTTAGGAATTTTATAGTGTATGCTATGTGGTTTTGCCTTTGTTTAGTTGGCCTTAGGGTGTGATTTGTCAAATTTCTAATTCTGGAGGACCAACCTGTTAGAAGGTCAAGAAGGTTGAAAAAACCTTCCTCCTATCACCACATTGGAGCCTCCACCTTTACCCCAAAGGCTGAGATTAGACACAGACGGTTCATTTGAACCTATAGGAATAAGTGAAGTTCTTGGTGAACCAGAACTCATTGCTAACCATTTTGATCTTGACACAGTTGAGATAGAAGAATTGCAGACTGACGAGTTTGCAAGAAACTTTAACACTTCCTTGACTGATTTAAACGATCCTATGATCGTTCAGGTTAGACCTTTTGATCCACCAGTACTAGGTGTCCCTGTGGGTAGGGTCATGTCTTCTGCGGAAGAAAGTCCTTTTGTGTTGACCTCATCCCTTCCGGTTGAAGGGGTACTACCTCCCCCGGTAAGTGCCCCTAGATCTAGTTTGCCTTCTACACCTTTGACTCCAGCGAGCCGGGTGGTTCAACCACCGGTTCACTCAAACCTAGGAGGTACTTCTGGTGACATGGTTACTAGGATCCCCAGTATACCTACCATTCCTTCTTTCTTTCCCTATACTACCCAGAGTGGTCCGGTAGGATCCTCGGCATATGTCTAAGGATTCCCTTGGAATGGGGGGCACATTCCCCCATCCAGTCCATACGTAGGTCCATCTCCTTCATATGTAGGAGTGTAGTTTGGGAGCAACACCTCTTATGGGAAAAGCTTCCAAACCCATATTTCGGTCCCATACACGAGCTCTCCCTTTTCGTTGTTTAGTGGAGGGATACCCGCTCCTGTTTTTCAGACCCCTGCTTCTATGGGGACGGCCCGAACTTCTTACACTGCACCTCCCACACACAATCCTGTGGCTTACGGATGGAATCCGTTTCAAAGCAACCTTCCCACTTCACAACCGGTGGCTGGGGGAAACCCCACTTTTTCCCGTGGGCATTCGGGGGCAGGTCCCTCTAATCCCCAAGCTGGCACATTTAATGCCCCAGTTAGGCCCAAACTTCCATTCCTGGCAATTTTAAACTTGCCAGACTTGTCAAAATTGATGAATGACCCAGTGAGGCATGACCCCTTCTGGCCACCTGTTCCCACCAAATTGCCATCGGACATCCCTAAGTTCGAAGGTAAATCTGGTGAAGATCCTGGGGCACATGCCACCACCTTCCATTTATGGTGTTCTTCAAATTCGTTGAATGAAGATTCAGTGAGGTTGAGGCTGTTCCAAAGGACCTTGATAGGTACTGCGGCAAAATGGTACATCGAATTGCCTTCTGCTGCTTTTAGTAGTTTCTGGGACTTAGCTAGTGCTTTTCTCAGCCACTTTCAGCTTCCGATCCGATATGATTTTGGAACGGACTTGTTTTCTACTTTTAGACAAAACAAGGCTACCCACATCTTGGATCATATCCAAGAGTGGAGGAGGCAAAAGAGCCTTATCAAATCCACCATTCCTCCTGAGTTTTTGTTAGAGTGGTTCCTTAAATCACTGTTGCCATACATATCTAAGGATGTTTCCACATCAAGAGTAACGAATGAAGAAGAAGCCATACTCAGGGCCCAGCAACTGGATTTGATTTATTCATAATCTGGGATCTTATATGAGATCATCCCTGAGGCACCGAGGCCTTCGCACAAGGCGGAGAAGCCTAAGCCTGGACCCCATGCCGATGGTGTGGTTGGGTCCGTTAATTCTCCCACAATAGAGTCTTTGACTAAGAAACTTCATCAGTTGTCTGTCAAACAGTCTACGGCAGAGGCAGCAAAGGCTGCCCCCTCCCCCCAGAATGCAAATGTTTTTGCACAAACCTCTCAGAAGGGCAATCAGCAGCCCGACGGGAAGAAAAAGAAAGGTAAGAAGGGAGAGGGAAACCAAAACAAGCCAAAGCCCGCAAACAATGCTAATGGGGGAAAAAAAGAAAAGAAGAAGGTCAATTTCCCTTGTAAGTTGTGCCAAGAGGACCACCTTACTCACCTTTGTCCCCTCATGGATCAAGCCCAGAAGATGCTTAAAGCTCAACAACCGGCTGTCCTGAAGTATCCTTTTCCCCAAGGACAGAACACTGCTTCAGCTTCTAACGTAGCAGGGGGCACTCAAACTGCCCCTGACCCAAATTATATCAACATGGTTCGATCTTAGACTTTGTTGCAGACTAGGAACAAAAAATATGAGAAGGAGACTCCTGAGAAGGGTAAAGCTGTAGGTGAAACTTCCAACCCTTTCACAATAGAGAAACCTACTGAAATAATGCCAAAGATACCGAAAGGTGTCTTTAAGAAGACCTTGCATAACCCTAATTCTAGGGCTTCTTCCAACTACTCTGTGGTTGAAGACTTAGCTCAAACCCTGTGTGCAATGTCAACTTTGGAGGTGTTACAGAGTTGTCCCGCTTAGTGGGATGCCCTCTTAGCAGCTTTAGGTAGCATGGACTCTTCGAGTCTCACGACGAAATTTCATTTTTCTGACGTTAAAATTCGCCTGCCTTACCATGTAGCCCTATTAATAGATGTCATTCATGGTTGTAAGACCATTGGAAGGGCAGTTGTTGATGAGGGGACCTCTACATGTTTTATGTCCTTGGCCTGTTGGAAAGCTCTTGGATCCACAGAGCTGGTCCCATCAAACACTTTACTTACTGCTTTTGATGGAAGATCCTTCCGTCCGCATGGTATCCTGCCGGCTTTTGAGATTAAGTTGGCAGGCAAAGCAGTGTCTGTTGAAGTAGAAGTGATCGATGCTCCTTTTGGACTACAATTTGCTTCTGGGAAGGAATTGGACTTATGCGATGTCTGCTATTGCGTCAGTCGTTTTTCATGTAGTGGTTTTTCCACATGAGGGAAAGTTGGTTACTATTGATCAACTTGATTTTACCTGAAAAGGTCATTTAGAGTCAAATGAGTCCGCTGTGCCATTGGTTGATCAGGTAAAACCTGCTGCACAGAGCTTGGGGGCTGGAATGTACACATCATTGATGGTCACATTTGATCTTCCAGCCCCGGTAAATTACATTGGTTCTACTAGTGTGGGGAAGTCCATCGCTACGGTTGTCGATAGGACTGATCCTTGGGTCCTCCCAACTCCCCATGAACCTGAAGTGCCCTTATCGGTAGTAGAGGTGGCTTATCAAGCTATCACTCAAGCTCCTGCTGATCCCATTCTAGATCCTCTAACAGTCTCGGATGATCTGGAAGAAGTCTATTTGCCTGCATGGGCGGAAAACTCTTCACATTCTATAGATTGCTTAGACACAGTTCTACCTTCCGATGAAGCTATTCTGGAAACCATGAGTGGACGTGATAAGATTTGTGAGGATCTTCATCATCGATCCTATTTTCTTCCAGAACTGAGCAGGATAGAAAACCAAGAGTTTCGCGTGAGACTGTCAGAAGATGTTGATATACCTATCAACCCTTTGCCTAGGGAAGGAGTTTTTTCCTAGGGGAATATGGAAAACATTTCCGCCACTATACCTATTAACATCTCTGTGAACCCAAATGTCGTGGAAAACATCTATATAGGTGCAAACTGCTCTCCTGAGGAGATTGCTATCTATACTGCCCTTTTTAAGGAATTATGTGATATCTTTGCCTAGTCATATGAGGAGATGCCAGGCATATATCCATCTATTGTTGAACATGAAATCCAAACCTATCCTGATGCCAAGCGAGTTCGACAAAAATTAAGACCCGTGAACCCGCGTAAAGTGGCGGCTGTGAAGGCAGAAGTTGAAAAGCTGTTGAAAGTTGGTTTCATATATCCCATAGCTTTAACTGAATGGGTGTCCAACCCTATTCCTGTTGATAAAAATCAAGGGACTATTCGCGTTTGTACAGACTTTAGAGACCTCAATAAATCCTGTCCTAAGGACAACTACCCCACACCATTTATTGACCAGATCATAGATGCATGTGCGGGAAGTAAAGTGTTTTCATTTATGGATGGTTTCTCCGGCTACAATCAAATCCAAATTAAACCGAAAGACCAACATAAAACTGCTTTCATTTTCCCTTGGGGTACATTTGGGTATAAGAAAATTCCCTTTGGATTGAAAAATGTTGGGGCAACCTTTCAACGGGATATGAACTTTGCTTTTCATGACATTAAAGCCATTGTCGAGCCATACCTGGATGATCTGCCCGCACATTCTCGCAAGAAGATCCAACATCTAGATCATTTAAGGTTTATCTTTGAAAGATGCAGATATTATAAAATTCGCTTGAATCCCCACAAGTGTGTTTTCTGCGTCGAGTCAGGAAGGTTACTTAGATTCATTGTCTCTAGTAGAGGCATCCAGGTGGATCCTTTGAAAGTTGAGGCCATTGTAAATCTGCCTCCTCCTCGTTCTCTCAGGAAACTTCAAAGCCTGCAAGGAAAGACTAAATTCCTTCGACATTTTATTGTTAATTATGCCAAGATCACTAAAGGTTTCATGCGCTTGCTCAAACAAGACACTCCATTTGTATGGGATGAAACCGCACAACTTGTGTTTGAAGCATTGAAAAAAGCTTTGATGTTGGCACCTTTATTACGTCCACCAGATTATTCGAGGGATTTTATATTATATCTAGCCACGTCAAAGTCGACCATTGGGGTAGTACTAGTCCAGGAGGACGATAAGCTCGTTGAGCATGTCATTTATTATCTTAGCCGTGCTTTGGCTAGACCTGAGCTTAGATACTCCCACATCGAGAAATTAGCCTTAGCAGCTGTTTATGCTGTACAGAGGTTACGTCACTACATTTTACTGAGGACCACCACAGTAGTGGCGGATGTGAATCCATTCCAATATGTTTTATCCCGACAGATTGTTGGGGGAAAATTTAACAAATGGATAGTCATTCTCCAGGAGTTTGACTTGGATTTCCAGTCCGCTAAGTCTAAGAAGTCCTTAGTTTTTGCTGAGCTTATAGCAGAATTTCCCACTGAATAAAATGTAGTGGTTGAGGATGAGTCATTCCCAGATGAGCACATCTTCTTGATAGCCACCTCTGATCCTTGGTACGGAGATATCCTTATATATCTCCAGACTTTGAAGTATCCTGCCACTTCCTCTAGGGAGGAACAACGTAAGTTACACCTTCATGCCAAGAACTACCTCATTATAGGAGATACATTATATCGACGAGGGGTAGATTTCGTCTTGCGTCGCTGCCTTACTCATGAGGAAGCGGAGATTGTCCTAAATGATTCCCATAGCAGAGCATGTGGGGGTCATTTATCTGGGTTAGCAACGGCCCAGAAGATATTGCGTGCCGGTTATTTCTGGCCCACGATCTTTAAATATTGTGTGGAAGCAGTGAAGCGTTGCCATCCATGTCAGCTTTACACCAGGAAGATGCGGTCGCATCCTGCTCTGTTATTTCCCGTTGTCTCGGTAATCCCCTTCATGAAATGGGGGATCGATTACATGACATGAAACCCAGTCTCGGCTGGGGGGCATAAATACATCATTGTCGCTGATGACTATTTTACGAAATGGGCAGAGGCAATGCCTACTTTCAAATATAACGGGGAAACAACATCTTTCTTTGTTTTCAATCAAATTATTGCAAGGTTTGGTATTCCCAAAGTGATTGTCACTGACCATGGTAGTCATTTTCAAAATAACATGATGACGGAACTGAATACTATGCTCAGATTTAGACAAGAACATTCTTCTCCATACTATCCACAAGCAAATGGTCAGGTTGAGGCTGTCAACAAAACTTTAAAAACTATCCTTAAACAGACAATTGATGCAGCCCGTTCTAATTGGCACATCATGTTATATCCTGCTCTTTGGGCTTACAGAACTAATGTCAAGACTGCCATGGGTTATTCCCCTTTCCAACTCGTTCACGGGGTGGAAGCAGTTACTCCGATTGAATGCGAAATCCCGTCTTTGAAAATAGCCATTCATGTGTTACCTGATACGACTGAGCTTGAGGAATGTCTGGTACATTTAGAACACCTTGATGAAAAATGTAGAGATGCGTTGACTACTAATCAGGCTCATAAAAATAGGGTTAAATCTCAATATGATAAAACAATCAAACCTAGCGTTTTCTCTGAGGGGGAACTTGTCTTGCTTTGGGACCAAGATAAAGAACCTCTGGGGGCAGGAAAATTCAAGGCTATGTAGTTAGGACCATATGTCGTGTCGAAAGTATTAAGTAAGGGCACATATGAATTAGTTGATTATGATGGGAATAAGCTGCCTGAGCCTAGAAATGGGCTCTACCTGAAGAAGTACTACGCTTAGGCTTAGCACTTTTTCTTGTATTTTAGTGTATGTATTTTTTATGTACATTAGGTTGTCAATTTTGTTTTTTATATTATATGCTGGTTGTTGCAGATGTCTTCTGAAATGTATATAGGTTTCGTTGATGGCGCCAGTCGTCACACTTGTAACCTGGCTTCGGCAGCATGGGTTATCTATTCTCCCTCAGGACAGCTTGTTGCCACGGGAGGCGCTTGTCTAGGTCCTGCTTCTAATAATGTTGCTGAGTATATGGCTGTAATTGAGCTCCTATGGGATGCTTTGTCACGTGGCATCACCCAGCTTGAGGTCTGTTTGGATTCTCAGTTGGTAGTTTCCCAACTCAATCAAGCTTATCAGGTATGAAATCCGATCTTGTTACGTCAGTTCATGCAAATTCATTTATTGGAAAGACATTTTGAGGTTATTACTTTCAATCATATTCCACGAAACCAAAATTCATTGACTGATGCATATGCTAATTACATTTTGGATTGGCATCTCACACACATTTTATAAAAATATACAGCAAACATATAAAGAACACTTGTAAATAAGCCGACAACCAACATCAATATATATATATATATGTAAAATATATGTCTGTAGATAGGTCGAGTCTGATCCGTAGATCCCATCATATACAAAATGTACAAAAATGTGGATCATAGTCCATCAAAATGCCCTAGGTCTAAGCTAGACCGCCCTGGACACTAGGACCACCTTGGTCCCCATGATCTCTATGCATCCTGGCTTCCTCAGCCTCCTCGGCTTTGGCAGCCTCCACCGCATCTCTATAATACGAGCACTGCTCTCGCCACTCGTCTGAACAGACGTAGCCAAACCGGTGGAACCCCAACTACGAACTCCTGCATGGCTGCAGGGATATGCTCTATCCGTATGGTCAGTACTCGTTGGGTTAGCCTGGCTAGCTTTCCCTCTAGTACTCTGATCAGTCCCTGATCCTCACCCACGACAGGACGCACGAACATACGAGGGTGCCCTTTAGGGTAGACTGGTCCAATATCTGCATTTTGACACATAAATAGGATTAAGACTTGTACATATGTATATATCTATCATTTGAAAAATTCATAAAAATTTGATAATGATAAAAAATTAAAAAATTACTTACCCATCTCTCCCCATGCTCCTCCTGGAGGGAGGACAAGGTCAGGGTCACCTCAGAATTCCATTCCGGCATATGGAAACTGCTCCAATGCCGACAACTGTCATTCCCACCATGTGTAGAAGTCAGCATCATATACGCTGTGTACTATGTCTCCTCCTCCCTGGCGGAGGAAGATGTCTCCCCACCAGCTCATCCTTGGATGACATGGAGATCTGACCTATAGCAGTATAGCAGGGCTCATGGCTGGTACTCTCGAAGAAGAAGAACGCCACTAAGATACTTGCATAGCCAAAATTCTTGCGTCTTCCTCTCTTGCAGTCGGATAATTGCCTCCTCATAATGGGGGCAACTCCTGAGCACCAATCATAGAGAGCACCTCTAAAACAGTCAACTTCCACCCTCATTTGGTTCCTGGTGGCCATATGTAACCCTGTAGATCCTGCAAGTCTCACAATGGTACTAGCTAATACCTAGAGAGTAAAATCCTGGATGTCTGCAATTAGAACGCTGCTTCCTTTCTTCTGAGTACCCGGTGCACAGAATATGTCTACATAGTTTTGGACACTTAAGGGGTCACCGCCCCTGCCAGTACCCTCCAATTTCACCGGTGCTTCCCATTGTGACAACCCGGTAATGAAATATATGTCTTCCATGGTAAGCTCTAAGGTCTCACCTTGAAGATTGAACATCCCCATCTCATGATCCCAGTAATTGACCATGAACTCCAGTATGCGGACATTGGCCCGCATGGGTGATGTACAAAATAACTTCAGCATCCCACTGGTCCTCAATGCCTGTATGGTGGGCGCACTTTGGAGTGCCGCATGATCCATTATTTCGTGCTCCCTTTCCCTCCACTCCAGAACCATATTTTACCTGGCAAATACAAGCAATTGGATTCAGTATTTCCATATCAAAATTTAAAAATATTGCATATTTTTTAAGTTTTTTCCCACTGCGCGGTATTCACGACTATCAATTGAGGCAGGTCGCGGATCATTCGCGGCTGTCTAGTTAGGAAACCTGCGAATATAACGCGTATTCGCAAGTTTCCCTCTTATCAACCCACGAATGCGCACTGCCATAATTTCGGGTGTTGTTTAATACTGAATTCACAATTAAACCTAATATTTGTTTGGATCAATTTGACGAGCTTAGGGTGTAGAGTTACATGAAGCTGACGGATTGCGATTCCGACGGTCCAATTGTCCACAATGATCAATCAATGGTAGAGGGTAAACTTTTCTTTTTTTGGCTCAAAAGTTCAAATGGTGAGTTTGTTTTAATTTTCAATCTATTTATAGAAATTATATTTCATAAAGTGGGTCTTTTTCCATAGTTTGAAATGCCAATTAACTAATATCACCCTCTTTGTGCCTTGAAATAGGTTTATCACTTTTTACAAAGTGTTGTTGCTCCAATAGGGTGGTTTTGCTATTTCCAACACATGTTGGCATCTTTTCACTCCACATTAACCTTAGTATTCAACATTTTTCCACGGACTATGGTATTCTAAGCCATTAGTCCCTTGTCTCTACCATTGTTCTTCCATGGCTAGGGCCCTTATTTCATGAGTATATCTTTATATGCCTTTTCCATTCTTTGTGTTGGGGCGCATACTCCATAGGGGGTAACTCCGCGGTTAATTTGTAAGCGGAGCGTTGGGTCAAAATAGTCTTAGGGGTGTCAGGGTAAGTCAAAACCCTCTCTGTTTGTAATAAACCCATGGTTTAAAATCAGGGTTTAGGGTTTTGTGGGTGCCCATGGTTTAAGACCATGGTTTTTGTAAAGCTGCGCAATATAAATAAGCGCTTATGGAAAATGGATAGGTTAGGCTTTTTGATGTAAGAAAGATAAGGTGAAGTAAGGTTGGTTTTCGGGAAGGAAAGGACAAGTCCCAGCTGTGTGCGTGGACGACCTCTGCAGCTGTGTGCGCAGAGGGTTTTTGTAAGAAAGTAAGAAAGGTCTACAGCTGTGTGCGCAGAAGCCTGCTGCTGTGTGCGCGGCTGTTAAGAGCTGAAGGAATCTGCAGCTGAGTACGCAGATAAACTGTGGTTTTGAGGAAAGAGGAATAAAACGCAGTTTGTGGACGTAGCCCCTACACTGGGGGTGAACCACGTTATATTTGGTGTTGTGGTTCTGTTGTGTTGTTCCTGTTTTTGTCATTTTCATGCATTAAACTGAATATATCTGATAATATAAGATCTCTGCTAATACTAAGCTTCGCTGTGAATTCCCTGTAGTGGGTTATGCAAGTTTGGTTTGTTTCTTATGCTGTGAAGTTATATGTGAATGAATGATAAGTAGTAAGAAGTTGATTAATAATTGTTTAGAAAGGCTAAGGTACAGTAATACCCCTCTCTGCATGTAGAAACCTGATTCTGCGGCACCCCATTGATGTTTCGGGTGAGACTGCAACCTGTGCGCAGGTTGTTGCCGAAAGGGCCAACACAGTGGGTCTTTTGTTGGTGCGACGTATAAAGCGTTAACCCAGGTCTGCCCAAGTGCCCAACAAATTGGTTCCGTTGCCGGGACTTGAACCCGGGTCTCTCGGGTGAGAGCCGAGTATCCTAACCAACTAGACTACAACGGAATCAATCTACTCTGAATGAGCTGCAAAACATCCTTACTACCTGTGAATCTTTGCAAACTGGTGCCCAGGACAAAACCGTTCATCGAGTCAGCCGGACCGGCAGGGAAATGCGATTGAATGCTCAGATCGGGGCATATGACATGACCGATGTTATCCTAGACTTGGGATCCGATGTCAATGTTCTAACCAAACAAACCTGGGAACAAATGGGGAAACCTACCCTTGCCTGGTCTCCTATTCAGTTACGGCTGGCCAACCAGCAAAAGATTGTACCCTTAGGAAGATTCCTGGATCTCCAAATAGATATTGACGGAGTTAGTACCTTCGCGGACTTCGAAGTAATTGAGATCATTGATGACAGCAACCCTTACCCGGCCCTATTAGGAATTGAATGGGCAATGGCCAATGCCGCAGTAATCAACCTCAAAAAGAGACAGATGGTCTTCGAAGGGAAAGACTTCAGGGTCATCTTGCCCCTAGATCCTTCACAAGGGGAACGGTATACTGAGCCAATCTACCATAACGATCAGGCTGATGTGAAACCTATATCTCCTATCATGGCGCAGAACGAAGGTACCGTGGAGTCTCCGGCCACGGGATGGGAGTCTGGTAGCTCCTGTATGACGGACCCTGAAGGGGAACTCGAAAATTGGCAAAACCGCCTGTCTGAGCTCCATCAGGACAGCAATGCCTGCTTGACCAAGTCTATCAGATGGGTCGACTCACAGACCCGACATATCCCTGTGTATGATGGTTCGACAGATCCGGCATCGTTTATCGCACACTTCTCGGCTCAGATCCCTGCCCTACAAATCATGGACTTCCTCGAGTCAGCATTCAGAGCTACCGCAATCAGATGGTGGTCGAGCCACAAGAAGCAGATCCCCACCTGGGACGTATGTCAGACGCTCCTTCGCCTACGGTTCTCAGATCAGTTGACCACAGTACGAAGTAAATTTGATGGAAAAACGTGCCCCCAGGACCATCTCAGCAACTGCTACGAGGCATGGAAGTATGTCCCTCAGGATGAGTGGGTACATAGATTTGTTCACACGCTGGGACCCTTGGCAAAGCACTGGTACGAGGAGGCTGAACTTCGCCGAGATACTGTAAGTTGGGATTGTCTTGTTCATAGCTTTGTCAATACTTTTTCTATTAATGATGTCTGTCCAGCCCTAGATGCAGCTATCAGGGTCATCCACACTAAGGTATTTAATGAGCAAGAAATGACTGAAAATCATCCTGATTGGGCTGCACAAGAAGCCTTCACAGTCGAATGTTATAATTTCACAGTCGATGAAGAAGGGGATCCGCGCAGTCTTGCTATCCCAGAATCAGAAGGATATTGTGATGTGCATGGATTGGCAGTCGCAATTCCCGAAGTGACACAACCCTTGAAGACGCGCACCATTAACATTGGATCCGACGCTCGGCCTAAGCTCGCTACCATTGGCGACTATTGGGATGACGAGATGGTAAGCAAGGTAACTCAACTACTTCAGGAATACCAAGATCTGTTTCCGACAAAGTTC
>LPNX010248336.1:0-16815 GCA_001517045.1 Pseudotsuga menziesii
TCTTAAGCGTCGCTTTCCATTTTAAATAATAAACCGATTACGACAAATTATTAAATGATTGAGAAAACATTAGTAAATTATTAAATGATTGAAGCGCCGTCGTTTAAGCAACGCTTAGGAGGAGAGACGTCGCTTAAGCGACGCTTGAAAGCCTAGCCGTCGCTTAAGCAACGCTAATCACCATCATTACAAAAAAAAAAATTATCTTCCTGATTTTTGGCATTGTTAAAATAAAAAATCCGCGCGCCGTCGGAAAAAACCGTCGGATTTTGGATCGAAATCTAGTAGTGAGTCTACTTTTAGTCACTAGCACCATTGGGTCCACTTGGCCTAATTAGGGCACATATTCTAGTTACTAAAGTGTGGGAAACACTAATTGAGGCCTACTGCCACTGATATCACTTACATGCATCTGTTTAGGAGCCTCCTAGATCAATACCTACAATTTAGGAGCCACTGGGAGTGCCGACACCAACCTTCATCACTTGAGTTCATCACTAGGTTTGCATGGATGAATGTAGGAGAGGTGCATTCCTCACCTATCACAGTTAGTTAGCCTTATTTAACACTGAATTAGACACTTGAGTTGTGTTTTAGAACACCGATGAACTTCAATAATGATTTAGGAAATGCTAGTTAACTATAGAGTCCTACGATAATGATTTAGACAAGGTCTTAGTTACCTACAGTCAAGTAGAGTCTTATCAATTCGAATTTTCTCATGTGGATTCAAATTGCATGTGGCTATTTACCCATTGTATTACATTGTAATTATTATCTAATTAATTTTTTATTAATGAAAGCATTCATAGTTGCAAACCATTTTTGCACTATTGCATTATTCAATTGCTAAGTAAATTGTGTGATTTATCTTGTGAGTTGTGTGTTTTTCCATGGATCTATGTGTTCAATTTAATATACAAATCCCAAGTTCACTAGTTGATTCCTTATTGGTCTCTTATTCAGTGATATTTATCTTACATGGTTGGAAGTATTTCCTATATTTCAGTGGTTGGTTATCCATGTCTTTAGTCATCTTTGGACTGATATTAAACATGTTTGTATCTGTTCTAAACACTTATGGTTCAGATCTTATGCCCATCAATCATTCATATGTTTACACCTATCATTTTCCCCAGTTGCTCATAGTTTTCCTAGTCTAGCCCTATATCCTCATGGAGCCACTGAATCCTTTGTATTTTCTATTCTATATGCTAATGTTTCTAATATATCAGATTTTTATCAGCCTCATATCAAATCTAGAAAGATACTACATCATATTGGATTATTGACATGTGATTCACATCACAATGTTGCAACCATTCGGGGAATTGAGTGTGAAATAAATTGTCTTAATTTTTGTACTCTTTGGGAGGGAGTATGCACATATCTATTTTCCATTTCAGATTATGTTTGCACATTAGAGCTTGACAGCATCTAGAAGCATTCATATAATGCTCCTACTTCATCAGATGATGAGATATAAGCAATCTCTCCTCTTCCTTCTTGCAAGTTCTACACTCTAGTGCATGATCATGGAGTTCGTGATTTCTTCAACAAGTCTTCCATCCAGAAGCAGTTCATTCAGCTCATTCAAGAGAATATAATAATATGTTGAAGACATATTATTTCAAATTTTGTGCCTTGTCCTTTCTTGAGTGAGGATTTTCTCCATGTGCTTTTTCCTCTTTCCTCACTTTTTTGGACATAATAATTGTTAAAGGGTGACCATAGCCTTGTTGCTAGGCCTTATATGCATCCATATTTTTTTTCATACCATCATAAAGTCAGACTTATAGGGAGTTGTTGGAATATATTACACCCACTCATAACTTAGGATAAAATAATTAATCATTATTTGATTAATTATTCACCCACTAGCTTAATTAGTTGGCATCCACTTGCACCTTGAAGTCAATACATGCCATCTATATCCTAGAAATGATTTATTTATAATTATGGGTTGATATTGAACACCTTTTGACCATCCAAAACTAGTATACAACACTTTACAACAGATTCAGCTTTATTCTATTTTTCCTGCTTTTCTGTCGATAAGGTAAAGCTAGTTAAACTAGGAAACTGGGTGCTTTTGTTGCCAACCACTCCTTCATTATTTTTCCTCCATTTTCTAGGATTAACATGTTTTTTATATCTCCTTGACAAATCACTCATGATTTTTCCAATGTGTGAGGTCCCTGGTAGATTTGGGAAGTGCTTTAGCCACCTATGGGGGTTTGCTATATTTTGGTAAGCCAACCTTTTTGAGCTTTATAAGTTGTTTCCATACAACTCAATTTTCCTATAAGTGGTGTAATATTTATATACACTATTATTCATCATTACTCAAGGGAAGGATACACACCAATATTTGTCTCTTCATTCATGTGATTCAGTCTCTTTTCTTCTCTCTATTTTTTCTATGTATGCTTGTGAGAATCCTTAGTAGCAAGATCTATTTCCTATGTCTTTTGAGAGTCGTAATAGGGTTATCCCTTAAGAGGATTAGGCTTCCAAAGCAGTTGGGAGAAGTTGGCTAAGGTGAAAGTGGTTAATTCATCCCAATATGGTTACCAGTGGCTTGGACTACCATTTTAACCTGTAACATAACCTACAAATTTTTAACAAAAAAAAAATTGTATTCATACAAAATTAAGCAATAAAATATTCATACATAATTTAGTAATAAAAGGAACTAACATGAAATGTTGTGGGTTGCAAATTATTTTTGTACTTATACCATGTATACCTATGAATACTACACATAACAAAGTTGGCTATAAATGTTGTGAGAACCCTAAAAATGAAGATATTAGAAAGTAGAAAATGATATTAAATAGTTTTCTTATCATTATTTAGAGAACATAAATAACCAAAGAAAAGGATAAAAATCTTGGAAATGGTATAAAACAAAAATAATAAAAAAACTTATTCGTCAATGAATGAACTTTTAATCTAAGTTGCATGTTGACGATGGAAGGGTGAGTTCTAATATTGTCGATATTCAATGGGATTAACATATTTCCTACTCACTCACATGCATGTTGGTTCAAATCCATAAATTTGTTATTAATTATATTACTTTAATTTTTATGGTGCTAATGCCAAATATCCTTGGAATACCTTAACATAGTAAGGAGCTGAAGAAATGAACGGAGAGTAGAAGGAACTAATAAATTAAAAAAAGGATGAAAACTGGTGAAGATTGTAATACACCAAACAATTGTTTAATTATTTATTACTTTGAATATAATTATACTTTTTAAATATTTTCAAATAATGTCAAAATAAATGTAATGGATTATTATTATTGAATAATCAAAATACCGAGAGGAATCAGAACTGAAGTAGTAGTTAAAAGAGTGTTTTATGACCCACAAGGGGAAATGACAAGTGGTGAAAGCTACTGAGTGAGAAATCAAGTGATGCAGGAGGCATCTTCCCCAAAATCAGGTAAATACTCCTTGTGGAGCCCTAAAGAGTAGGAGGGTGATAAATGACCAAGTCTTAGGAAAATTACTATAAAATAGTATGTCCAACGAATAAGAAGGAGGATGGTGGTGGATGGGGAAATAATCTATTGATTTAAAGAGATGGTGCATTGATCATAATTTGTCATTGTGGTTCAGCAAACAAGGTCAGGGGTTCTGGAGCAAGAAATTTTTTTCTTCTCTAAGAGTTGGTTGGGAGGAACAACAACTTCAGTTTTGTTTTCCTGATAGTGGTGAAAAGTTCCATAATACATTTTTTTTTTTTAGTATTATTAGTTATGGTTCAAATGTAGTATGAATTAAAAATTACATTGCATCGACTGCGCATTCCTTTTTCTCTTGTTATTATTATATTTTTTTGTTACACATTGTTGAATTAACTACTTTATTACATAGTATTCTTTTATATCAGATTTTAATCTTTTAACCAAACTCGACTTGTTTACACAAACTCATATTTATTAGAGAAATACGAGAGTCTTTTACAAATAGTAGAAAATAAATAAACTAAATCAAGTTTAAATCATAGTATCTTAGAACTAAAATATCTCCCCACATATATTTCTTCTTTGTTTATAACAAATACAATTCTTCATCTCCAACATTCTTATAACTAAACAGTCAATATACTAATAGATCTAAGTAGGATAACTAGTCGCAAATGTTTTCATACAAAACAATATACCATTTTAAATCAAAACTAGATCTATCTATTTTTAAAACATATAGACAAATAGATTTAGTTTATCTTTAAGTCGAAGGATTCCCAGACAAAACTTAAACTGTGTTTTAAAAATGTAAACAACAATACATTCTCTATTTTTGGGCATTTATACCGAGAAATAGATACATCTGGGATACTCATTTTCATTTAAAAATAGAAGCACGATATCAAGATATAAGCAATATACATCCTATTAAAAATTGTATTTTCCCAAACATAACAACAACCAAATCAAAACAAGATTTAGGATTTATAGCCGTAGAGTTATAGATCTTCCACCCATCGATTTACAATTGATTTCTTTACAATTAAACAATTACAAAACTATAAAATCAATGATAGCCATAGTATAATATTTCTATAGACTAAAAACAAAATCGCAAGGTTTTCCCCAAATCAAATGACAGACCAAATGGTTTCCAATCAAATTGATTGAGGATACGAAGCCCTCTCTGTAACCAACACATATAATTACAAACCCATTTAGGGTTATGTGTAAAAAAAACTTATCTTATTTTTTTATTAATGGTTGTAAACCATTTCTTTCCCATAACCTTGAAGCAGATCAACCGGAACTTAACTTAAACACAAAACCAAATGAAGGAATGCCGTGTTATTGTTTTCTTTAATTGAGTGTATAGTATAGAAGCCACATGGGTTCATTTATGCTCTGAAAAACACTAGCATTAGTGTTTATCATTTTAGTTGTTTTTTCTAACCTCTTAAGGAATAGAGTATGGGATGGGGATTCTCACTTCATGGACAGGAAGTACCACACATGAGAAGAGTCAACCTTGTCGCCACCCGTGCATGGTCTAAATGCCAATATCATCTTTTCTTCATGCGAAGGAGCTAAACCATTACATTTATGAAAGTGTAATGTCCCTTAAATCCATAAATAAATAAATAAATTCATAGGGATAATAATACTGCTAAGATATTAAGGGACATATTTTCTTAACTATGGAATTATAAATTGATAAGAACCATGCGTAAGTTCTAGTTCTATTTTCCTTTTTTATACTAGTCCTATGTGATGATGATGTTTAAATGTCATTATTCTGTATTCCTATGTACTTGTAGTTGTGTATTTGTTATTTGGTTTAGTGATGCTTCTGATATTATTTTGTTCATGTTTAATTTCATATTACATTATCTAGTTCTTATTTTTTTAAATGATGAGGCTGACTTACCTATGTATGTAAAGAGGAGGACTGGCAATATTTTTCCCTAACATCTCACTCAGAAAGGTATGGAAATCCTAGGTTACTTGGCTTACTTAGTTCTTGCAAACTAACAAATGATTTGTCTATTTTTACTGCAGGTGACTCATTGATAAACCTATGCTATATAAATGTGATGAATAAAAATAAAGAACCTAGCACCTTTAACCTTCTAGTCTTAAAATGCTAAGGGATTTGTGAATGCAATACTACCCTATTCCCAAGACATTAGCTCATAGTATAATGTAGAGGGTCTAAGCCTCAATGGTAATGTATTAAGCTTACCAACTATGTAGTAGAGGGTTTATATTTAAGTGGAAAAAAGTATGAAGTTTTAGACTATAGAGAAGGGGGTTTCGATTTGAAACATAGTAGAGTAAATCTAGCACTTTGAATGAGCCCACATGAGGGGAAGCGTGGATCCTCCACTATGGCCCAAGCTATAACCCTTATGCTAGGGTTTTTCATAGCTCATTTGTGTTGGTTGTGGAGATTGATCTTCAATATTCATAGATGTTATTTAGTCATGTTTGTACCCCGGGTAAGTTGTACACTCGTTTCCCAACTTTCAAATTTTTGTTGGTCAATAGTTTTGCGGGCCCATGGTATTCGGTTAACTGTAGTACTTTTCCATGGTATTTTCCCTATAAAAGAGAAGCATTGTAATACAATTCTGTATGGTATTGTATTGTATTGTATTGAAAACAATCTCTATGATTGTGTGAGAGAGACTGTGAGAGTGTAAAGAGGAAGTGCAATAGATTTTTTTTAGGTTGTATCCCTTCATCTTTCTAGATGTTAATAAAAGGACTGACAATTTCTGTGTGGATGTATCCCATCTCTTGGGTGAACCACATTATATATGTGTCTCTCTTATTTTTTAAATGTGTTTTTGTGTCTTTTTAATGATTTAACTGCATAGTTGTTATTGTTTTGTGGTCCTATTTCTAACAATTTGCATGTTTCACGTTTTGGTGGTGATGGGGGTAAGCTCCACCATTGGAGCTATGCAGATTGTGTTGAGAATTACAGTACTCGAGTAGAATCTCTAACATGTCTGCAAACATTTCACTATGGTTTATCTCGTTCATATTTAATTTATGTTTAAGGTTTCAAATGCATGCTTCTAATGAACTCCGTTTCATTTTGCAAGTTTGGGGATGAGTGTGAGTTATTTGCAATGTTTGGAAAAGGGACGAGGTCAACAACATTTGTTTCCTAGGTAATCCCATATGATGAGGACCTTTACCCATATGATAATTTTCTTACGAGGTTACAGGTTTTCTCTATCTGAGAAAATGTAACCCACTTCCCAATTGGGATTCACAAGGGTTTGGGGAAAAACAATGGTTTATGTATTAGTTTCTAGTCTATAGGTTTTTCTTAGTGGTTTTCATCCCATTCAAGCATTTGTATAACGACACGACTGTGTACATTTTATACTCTATGTGGTTAATCAAAATGATGTTTAATATATTTATTCAGCTCTATGTGTTACCACAAGCATTTTGTTTTCCATTTGTTAATGGATGCAATTTTATTTTTATCAGTTCCATTGCGAAGATAGTAACGTTTTTCTATTCGCTTAGTTGACTGTGGAATATCGTTGGGATTCAACCCTTGCTGCAATTTATGGAAATGATTCCTTGTTTTAAATGGTTTTACTATGCCAATTTATTTATTTGGTTTCAATTTTGGAATTTTACCTCTATTAAATAATGATAAGGGTATATCCCTTTCTTTGAACTTGATTCAATTTCCATGAGAAAATTCCTTGTCTGTAGTTTATAGAATCATTGTAATGCTTAATTAGTTGCATTCTGTTGGATTATCGAGGGAAACCTTAGCTCTATTTAGATGTTGCTATAATGCTTTGGTTAGGTTGATAATGTTATCTTCATTTGTTTTTTACTTATACAATGGTTATTTTGAAGGTGGTTGTAATTCCATGGCCTGTGTGCTTTAAGGTTTACATTTTACTGCTTGTGTGTACAAAATTATGATGATTGGCTTAATGGATTCAATAGAGAGTGTAATGTTTTATGTTGTTAATTGTATAACTTGTTATCGCTCCCAGTCAGGGCTTCATGTGATTCGATCTTGGTTTCGGTCGTTGGCCGGTGGTTTGATGTTTATTAATCATTGATATTGTTTAAGCATTGTTAATATTATTATATGTTAATACTGATCAGTCATATTTTATGCGATTCGACCTTAGGTTGTGGTAGTTTATTTATTGTTTTTTATTATTAATATTTATTTAGTATTATACAAACTTTCTCATACTGATCTTAGGGGATTCGATCTAGGGTTTAGATGGATGAGATATGGTTTTATGTTGTTGATTCATTTAATTTATTTTACTTTTGCATAGATAGTTTAGGATGGAGAATAGTAATGGCTGCTATTCAATCCTTAACAGGATTCGATGTTGGCAAATGTAAAATGTTTTAAATTATAGACTATGTATAGGTTTTGGATTTTAATAGTGTAAAAATTGTTCCTCCTGAATCGTTGATAGGATCTCATCCTTTGTATGAGGAATTATAGGAATTATGTTGGTGATTAAGTTTGTTTATTATGGTAATTATGTTAGGTAAATTAATTGTTATTATTGCATGTAAATAGGTTATATGTATTAGTACTCTTTGTTGATGGAAAATGTAATATGCCAACGTTTGCATTCTAGTTTATGTGTGAGTTGTTTAAGGGATTTGATCCCCAGTTTATGTTTATAAATATGCTTAATAATTGTTTTATTTAGTTATTTTTTTCTAATATCTTGTTTATTTTAACAAGGTCGTAGACCTCAACAAATTCCCTGTAATTTATTCCTAAGAGTTTTATCTTGTTCTTACTCTATTTTTAAATGAGAATTATGTTGTGATGTAGGGTTTAGTTTTAGTATGTTTGAGAGAGGTCTGGTTATTAAGTTCATTTAGAAAACTAAGAGTTGAATCTTGACTAAAAATTAACATATAATATAAACTCCTGAAACTAGTTTAAGATAACTCTAATATGAATTTAAACCTAGAATCCATTTAAGAATTGAAGAATGAGATTCTAATTAATCTAATAAAACAAACCTAAAGCACATATTCAAACTAGAGAATAAAATTACAGATCTTAATCCAAAGCATAATAGTTATAATTACAACTTGTAAACAAAAACAAAAAAAAATGGAATGTAGGAGACTCATACCTACAACTATTCATCTTGTTAATTGCTAAAGAACCATGCACACTTAAAAACATATAATTAATAAAATCTAGCTAATTATGACCTTAGAGCTTATAACCGGATAGCTTTGGAACTACCACGTTCCTCCCAACCATGACCCATAGCCATTCTTGGCTCTAATCCGGATCCCCCTCGATCTGGCTCCAACATGCAAGACATATAGAATGTAATTTCCTTTTTTAATAAATTTTATTAAAATGACCAATTTTTCACTTTTTCTTCTATTTTGACCTTTGACTAATTTTGATGTCTAGGTCTACAAATTGACCCAAATGCTCCCAACTATTTTGATAAGGTGTATGAATGATATTAATACTTCAATATGGTTTTCATGGATGATTTATGACCCTCCAATTACTTCTGCAAACTTTTTTAATACTCTGGTCAAAGTAGGAGTCTTTACTAGCAAATTGGAGTTCCAATTCCCCCTGGGTAAATGCTGGAAATGGTTTCTCAAATGCTCCCAAAACCACTCAAAATTCTGAACAGAGGAAGATGATTTTCAAGGAAATTTTTTAATTTATCATGTGAATCATTATTCATATTATACAAACTATTATGACCCTTTCCCTAACAGCTAAAAAATCACTAATTCAACCCTTGGGGAAATGGCACCAAATATTCTCCAAATGCAATTAAACTGAGTAAAATGACTTCAAATGATGGAGTGATTAACATGAAACATGTAATAATCATAAATAAAATTCCATTCACCATAAATATATGAGAGATGCATTCTCCCATTTGAAATATTCAGCATTACTATGACATACAACAATATTGCGGGGAAATGGTTATTGTTTACTCATTAGTATTCAATTTTACAAACAACGCTTTCGTATTTCCATTTGATTATTTTTTAGAATGAATAAAATATCATATTAAAATTATTACAATCATAAATGTACCATGAGAATCTCAAAATCATCAACATTCAATGGAATACATCAATCTAGTGGGGAAATGGTCACTGTTTGCTCATTATTAATCACTTTTACTTTCAACCATTTGATATTTTTACCTGATACCTTTTGAGATTGAAGAAAATATAATATTAAATTTATTCCAATAATAAATTGATTTGGATAATTTCTCCCAAAGAGTACAATAGCTCACCCAAAGTGCAATCTTTCTATAAGCAAGAATGTGCAATAAAGACTAGAAATGGCTGAGATAAAGCCTATTGCACTAGAAAAAACCATGAGTTGCTATCTAGATTAAAGATGAAAATAAAATATCCATTCAATATACATGAAATACTTGAGTGGCCTCTCCAAACACCAACTTGGATGGTAATCTTTGACCCTCGAAATTGGCTAAGGGAAGAAACTAGTCATCAACCAGCTCTCTCAATTCACAAATTTAAATTTCGCAAATGATCAAAACATTACTTCATTCATTATTATTGACATTTATAAATTTTCCAAGGTATCTATGGTTTGAATTAATTCCAATATATGAATTCCAAATCTAGTTGGGAAGATATTCCAAAGAATGCCACTTGTACAACAATTCCTAGTCTCCCACTTCCACCAAATTACACGTAGAAGCATATTAGCTGCCCTAACTCCCTTGAGTTCCCTATTAGAGATATTTTTATCCCTAAATTGTCATATATGTCATATTTCATCCTTCATATCTTATTATTTTCTTAGGTGTCATAGCATCTTCATCATTGTTGTCATAGAGTTAGGGATTCTAGTCCAAGTGTCTCACTAGCTCCAAAATGCCTCGTCCTCTTCCATGGGAGTTAATATTCCACTACAATTAAACCTTAATTGATTCATGACAATTATATACTAGGACCCTTTTCCTTCTTATGGATTCTAAATGACAAGTGGAGGATGCCATGTAGCATAGAAAAGCTAGCGTGTGTGGGTCCCACATCCTTTATGTGTCTTCTTGATCAAGTGCCACTTTTATTTTCCATTTTATTTATTTATGTATATCCTTTATTAAATATTTATTCCATTCTAATTTTCAAAAATTATTTATTCTCTCCCTTATTCCAAATCCCAAAGCTTCCACCCCCAACCTAAGAAATTAGTAATTTTCCTCCTTGGCAATTATTTGACCCTTAGTATCAATTTCACAAAATCTCATTAATATAGAAAATTTGATTAGGATATTGTGACCCAATGCAAAATTTTGGACATGAAAAATCCTCCCTTCCCAATACTGCTTTTCCTCAAGCAATTTCAAACATGGGTGTTGAAGAACCTATTTTCTGTACAATTTCTTTGAAGTTGCAAGTGAGTTTCCCTACTTTGAGTCTTCGAGATTCCATGAAGATTTTAGAGAGGAAACACCATGCTTTTTTCTACACTACTATGATTAAAATAACTTTATTAAATGGGGAATCCATCTACTATACTGCTTGTTTCCCCAAAAAATTGAAATCAATGGGACTAAACACTATCCCAAGGTCCCATTGCTTGTAATGCACTCCAACAATTAAGAGTGCTCTCCAACCCATACCATTAGGAAAGAGAATTATGGGATCCCATTTTCTTGTATTCATTATTCCAAACATGATTAGTAGGTAATATATATCATCAAAGCACATAACAACACAATACAAATGTACATCAAGGAGGTGCCTCATCAAAAAATCATGAAAGTGCTTATACCTCCAACTAAGTAGACCACCATTTACCAAGTGCATACAAGCTTCAAGTGACCAATAAAATATGCTCCAATGACAAAGGTGAGGATCCCATGTCCTATAATTCTACTCCAAAAGGATGTGATATGCATCAAAATATTCAGCCATGTATTCTTTCATCAAAGAAGTGAATGAAGAATCTCCACTAAAATCTGAACCAAATAAAGAGAAAAAAAATAGGGAGACTTCAAATGACTCAAAGAAGTATTACCCATACATCCATGAACGAGAGAATCATAAATATATAACAAAGTATGTGGCTGGAAACAAAAATGTTCTCCAATCATAAATCTATTAACCCCAGTGTTGGAAGAAGCTCCTCCAACATCAAATGAACCAACTTTTGAGCAAGAAAAACCATGATTCTTCAAGTGACTCAAATGAATATCATAGGTGCATCCATCTAGATGTGCATCATCATAAATTAACAAATCATTCTTCTGCAAATGTGAATAAGAATGTGCTCCAACCATGTCATCATAAAAATTAAATCTACAATTTCCATACTCCTCATCTGGCACCATAAAAAATAACCCTTTCACCCATACTTAATTGAGACTAATGCTGCAGAACATGGAACTTTAGGATTTAGGAGAATGAACTAACTCACCCAAATGATCAAAAAGTGTAGAAGTTTCATCATGGGAATGATCCATATGGGTAGTCACTTTTTGGATGTATTATCAGATATATATTTAAAACATGTTTCATTGGTATATTCCTCTATGAATATAGTTTAGAACACAATTTGAATCACTCAATTCCGATATCATATGTAAATTGTATGATCAAAATAATGACTTCCTATCACAAATCAACATTCCTAAAACTATGTTTCCTAGATTGTTCATTGGCCTATTTGACACATAAATTCTTATTGGATTCAAATCTTGCTTCTATTGGATATCTCTACATGAATCTACTTTCATATTCAATTCTAGTCACATCAATCCATTATCAAATGAAAACTTTATGCCTAAAACCGTGACTGTTAGTCTAATCCAGAATTAAAAAAACACCTTGTGATGCAATCTTTACTGAGACAATTTGGAATATCATCACAAATAATTTTTAAAAACTATTTTTAAAAGACATATAAATTTAAATTTACTTTCATTTGGATTTGGAATCACTCAAATTGGATGAGCAACGAATAATTTATGATCGAAACACTACTAGTGAGTCTAATGGACCATCACTCTCCCACATGTATAAATTGAATTTGCTTCGTTCATTTTTCCTTGGATTTGTTTTATAAGTAATTGTTTGTTATTTTTTTATTCATAAGTATTGGATGAAGATATATCAATCACATCTCTTCCTCCATGATCTCATGTTTTATTATAGGCAAGTGCTAGGCTTTTGCAAGTCCTTAGAAGAAGAATGTCAATGCATGCACGAGTGACTCTTGAAGACTTTTTCTCAATTTGAAAATGGATTGAGCACATAAAAAATTGAGATATTGATGTGAAAACCATATGAATACCAATGTTCCATAATTCAAACTATATTGCTACATGAATTGCTACTAAAGAATCCTCCCAAAAGACCTTTCATCCATTATGCTCATTCACCAAAACCATGTTATGCCCATACATTTCCGTTTTTCCTCCACCATTCCATCATGTCCATGAGCTTCTGCTACATTTCATCGCTCCTACACTATTGAACCCACTCCACTCACACCTAACCCATGAATAATGTCTCTCAGCTCTCTTACACGCTGAGTTACCTCCTATCCTTTTGATTTTACCAATAAATCCTACTTGTTGGAGAAAATATTTCATCTCTAGTTATTCACAATCATTTGTTTTTTACTCATAATGGATGATGTGGAATTCATTAAGGTCCACCTTCCAATGGTATTGTCCCATTGACCTCAACACACTATCTAGGCAACAAGACTTGAGTTATGTATAGTACCTTTGAATTTTACATGCATCAATGGTAAATTTCCTCGTTGATTATCAAGGGAATACATCAATATATTTTGTTTTTTAGATCCTGTAGGTGACTCGAAATCAACACATACATTCACACCTGACAGATTGTACTACAATACATCGATAGATCATTTTCATCACTGGTGAGTTGTCTCGCGTTGGTTAACAATTTTCATTATTGATTGGTAATCCAACAAAGTTTCTCCAAGTTCAACTTCAAGAACATTCATTGACATGGATTAACTTGTACATAAGCACGAATATTGGATGAAGGCTATATTTTTATTGTTCCAGTAGTTCAGCAGTATTCTTTTCATTCAGTTGGAAGCATTTTTTTTTAGTCATCTTGCATAGTTCCTCATCATGGATCATATTAAACCTTGATAAGTTTAAGGTTCCAGCTACATCTCTTAGCAATAGGATTCCATGGAGGTAACACTTGAGGTAAAATAGAATGAGTTTTTTATTTATTAAAGATTTAGGAATATGTCATGAAGAACCACTAAGCATTATCCATTTCCATTTTTTATATAGCATTTTATGTCCACCCATTTCCATCATTTCCCACTCAATTATAACACTTCATTATTCACGCACATCCAAATCAAGTCATTCGCTACATATCCTACATCAAAGTTGTTGGGCCTCAAAATTGTCTTTTATAATGGTCTTATTTACATTAATTTCTTACCTATTTACCGTAATTTGATACATCTATGTTCAATAAGGTTGTCTTTTACTATGTTTATCAATTAAAATCTCGTAAATGTAAAAAAAGATAAATATGTTATTTTTATGTATTAAATATAGTATTTTGCAAATAATAGGCATTATGCACTCCATTCAGCCCCTTCTTTTGGTCTGAAGTTTTGCATTAAGTTTAATAACATGTTTCTTATTGGTTTACTGCCTGGATTTAACTTTGTTCGCTGATTCTTGTTGGTTGCATGGTATTTTCATATACAAATTAAAAATTTGAATTAATAATAGGTCTTTAACATTGTTTCAAATTTAACAAATAAACCATTAAGTAATAAAAAAATGTTATTATTATTATTTAAATATTTACTAATCTATTTTTAATATAAACATAACACAAAACAAATAAACAAAAAAAAAACAAATAGTCATTACATAAAATAAAGTCAAACCACATTTTAATAATTTCTGTTTTGATTATTGAAACAATTTGTTAGTTTGTAACAATCTTTTAAATTAACAAAATGTATATACTCATGCCTTTTTTTGTATGCAGGTTCACGAATTTGCACATCCTGGATCGGCATATACACAATTGATATATCATTTAAACACATGCATTCTATTCAATAAAATGGTTCATGTGGGCAAGGCCAAATACAGGAATCCAGCACTCAGCCTTCAACATGGACAACAAAATAGCAGAAAATCCTCTAAGAATCCATATTTATGAACAAATCTTAGTTACAGGTCATCGAGACGCCCATGCAGACCACGTGTTTTTAACAGACAATTGATTTTTGGGGTAGATTTGTGGGCAAACAGAACCAAAATTGAAAATATGGCACATGGGTTTTGTGCAGAATAGGCCCATTTCAGTCATCGTGAGGAATATTCACCAAATTCATAGCCATTTAGTAGAAAATCATGAATCTATGAAACCAACTTTTTTAGAAATTGCGGTTGGCTATTTTCTGAATTCGTGTCTATTTGTTACAGTAATAATGAACCTCTATTTTTAGCAAGAGTTGGTCGACCTGATCTCCATTGTAATCATCTTATAAATATCTCTTTGGTTTTGAAGAGGAAGAGGAGAAAACTATTTGTAAAACTTTGCTTCAGTTTAATACAAAGTCTGTATTTCAGTTGTTGGTGATCATTCTCGTTTCTCTGTTGATGATCAGTGATTGAGTACCATAAGAACACAGCCCCTGATTGCTGAGAAGGGCCCTTCAAAAACTACTGGTTGTTAGGATATTTAGACACTTGTGAGTTAGTTAAGATCAACTTATGTAATATATCCATTAGTTAAAGTGTGTTTCTTTAGTATGCATTAGTATGCATTTGTAAATATTCTAATCCGATAGTCATGATATGCTCTAGACATAAAGTGATCAGACAGTTCAACTTCTCTTAGATCATACTGGCCATTGATATATGGATTAACACCTGATTGGTCCATGATCTCTATTTAAATAGCATGGAGGGTCCTTGGCTAGTGTTAGAATAATCAACCCATAGTATTTACCCACTTAGACATTAATTCATTTATTTTGTCTTATTTGCCTAGTCCATGAGTCCCACCATGTGCAATTTGATAATTGCCTATCCATAGAGGTCAAACTTGCCATTATTGAGTCATGGAGTGCTTGGGAAAGCCTTGGGAATCAAATTTTCTTTATTCCTAGCCTCCTAGGTGCCCATCTGCTTTTTCTGCTTTATACCCTGCTTTTTCAGTGTTTTAAGGCACATAGGAAAGCAAGACTAGGTGAGGTGAATCTGCTTTGTTGCCTCTTCCTCCTCCACTCTTTCCTCCATGAAAAAGCATGTATGAGCTGCCATTTGACCACTCTTTATCTTGCCTATGTGCCCTTGCTAATTCGTGTGGTCCTTGATAGATTTGGGATCAGCTTTTTACACCTATGGGGGATTTGCCTATTTTGGGTAAGCCTGCTTTATGCTAGATTTGGATGCTTCCTTATGCATTCGATTTGCTCATGTATTCTATATATTCAGCAGCCTATGTAATTACAAGGTGGGCTATTGTACACTCAGTTAATATAATTTTGTGTTACAGCTCCATATTCAGTCTCCATTGTTGATAATTTTGCGTGATCAATTGTTAATTGTTGTGGGTGAAATTAATCTACTGCAGGCCTGAATTTCTACATGGTATCAGAGCCATTGTAGGTTGTTACTCTCCTCCAAAAATTGTTTTGTATATTCGACATCAAGACTGGGAGCCTTCTACTGACAGCCGGGACAGATTTTCTAAAGCTATGGATTCACAGAAAACTATCCTCACTCCCTTCAACTTTTTTGAATGGAAAGCAGAGATGGAGATATTGTTGAGAGAGAGAGGCCTCTACAGGGTGACTATGGCTACAAAAGCAGAGCCCAATGCTGCTACAGAGAAGATCAAATGGCACAATCGGAGAGATGAGGCCTATGGCCTCCTCTGTCTCGGTATTTCCCGAGACCTCCTTTTCCATCTCGATGGATTGACTTCACTGGATCAAGTATGGGAGAAACTTTCTAAACTCTTTGGAAAGACAGATGAGATGAGGGGACACCAGATCAAAAATGAGCTGATCTCCCTGAGTCCCAGTAATTTTGAATCCCTGCAGCTATATTTCTCCAAGTTCAAAGCACTAGTTTTGCAGCTGAAACAGTGTGGTATTGAAAAGAAAGATGAGAAGATCGTATTTTCCATCCTCTCAAATCTAGGGCCTAATTACTCAGTCTTTGTTTTGACCTTCTATGCCACAAAACTCACAGCTCGAACCTGGAAGATGCCTAGCCTTGCAGATTTCATGGAATCTCTCACAC
>LPNX010248336.1:19065-61802 GCA_001517045.1 Pseudotsuga menziesii
ATTGTCAATGCAGCAACTCAATGTTTATGGTTGGAGGGTTTACTTGGAGAGTGTGGTTTCGAACCTGAGTACTCAACTACCATCTACGGTGATAACCAGAGTACCATTCGAATCTGCAAGGATCTTGTTCAGAAGCAGAGAACCAGACACATTGAGATTCACATGCACTACATCAGAGAGCTTGTGCATGATGGCACCATTCACCTACTCTTCTGTTCTTCTTCAGAACAAGTAGCTGACATCTTCACAAAATCATTTTGTGAGAAGACCTTCAGCAATATCAAATCACTGCTGGGGATTGCTGATCATGCTGTCAAAGCATGAGTATAGACAAGATTCTACAATTTTGTTTTACAGTCCATGTTTAAGAGAGGATTTTCCCAAGTTGGTTTTGCCTCTTTCCTTGGTTGTATGGACATTGCAGTATGTAAAGGGTGACTAAGCCTTGTTACTAGGCCCTATATTTTGATTTATTACTCATAAAGTCAGGCTTAAGGGGGGGTGTTAGAATAATCAACCCATAGTATTTACCCACTTAGACATTAATTCATTTATTTTGTCTTATTTGCCTAGTCCATGAGTCCCACCATGTGCAAGTTGATAATTGCCTATCCATAGAAGTCAAACTTGCCATTATTGACTCATGGAGCACTTGGGAAAGCCTTGGGAATCAAATCTGCTTTATTCCTGGCCTCCTAGGTGCCCATCTACTTTTTCTGCTTTATACCCTGCTTTTTCAATGTTTTAAGGCACATAGGAAAGCAAGACTAGGTGAGGTGAATCTGCTTTGTTGCCTCTTCCTCCTCCACTCTTTCCTCCATGCAAAAGCATGTATGAGCTTCCATTTGACCACTCTTTATCTTGCCTATGCACCCTTGCTAATTCGTGGGGTCCTTGATAGATTTGGGATTAGCTTTTTACACCTATGGGGGATTTTCCTATTTTGGGTAAGCCTGCTTTATGCTAGATTTGGATGCTTCCTTATGCATTCGATTTGCTCATGTATTCTATATATTCAGCATCCTATGTTATTACAGGGTTGGCTATTGTACACTCAGTTAATATAATTTTGTGTTACAGCTCCATATTCAGTCTCCATTGTTGATAATTTTGCATGATCAATTGTTAATTGTTGTGGGTGAAATTAATCTACTGCAGGCCTGAATTTCTACAGCTAGTTTATTGATTATGAGAAGCTCAGGTAACTTTCTTTCTTTTTCATAATAAATTGCTCCAAGTAGCTATTTGGCTGGGGCCATGGACTATTTTCCTCTCGAGGGTTTTAACCATGTGACAAACATCGGTGTATTGATCTATGTTATTTCCATGTGAAGTTGTTGTTTTAGGTGTTCTATCTTTTGGGAGTACCCTGTGTACCCAAACATGGTATCAGAGCATTTATGAAGAGTCGCTTTCGGTTTTGATCAAGATCAGGAACCGGTGTTGCCGAAAATTTAAAAGGGTTTTTGTTTTTGGAGTTTCTGTGCATTTTTTTGCCTATGGGAGCTATCCCATTACGTTCAGATCACCATTTCCATTGGGAAATAGTTTTCATTTCACCAAAAACCATTTTCGTTTGATCCATAAACACTCATTTCAGAAAATCTGAAGGTATAATGTTATAGTGACGGATTTGTTTAATTTTTTTTTAAATCTCTCATATTTTTTCAGTTTTATTATTAGATCTTTATTGTTTTAGTCTTGTATTATTGTCTTTCTTGGCTTCATATGATCTTTTCCATGCACCTTGTGCGATCGCGGTGAATCAAAAACTGAAAGAGAAAGTTTTTTTCTTGTTTTATCGACTACGTATGCTATTTGCCATGCACCTTGTGTGATCACAGCAAATAAAAAACAACCAGAAAACTTGAAAATGTAGACTTTTTGGGTAACCTAACCAAGATCTAACCCCATTGTGTGGAAAAAAAAATTGTTTTTGTTTTTCATTTTTTTCTGATTTGTAGGAAAAAAAAAAGGTAAGCACGGAGAACGAGAGAGAGAGTAAAAAAACCCTTCCTCTTTCCAATCCTACCTTTTAAAATTAACTCACTTGGTCCAAAGTTTCTTTATTTGTTAATAGGTCTTGAGTTCAAGTTTTATTAAGCTACTTTTCAGTGCATGCAATTTCTATTTCTAAGTTACTTTATTGTAAAAGTGCATCTCACTTAAATAAAATAAAATAAAAAATGAGTTACTTAAGTCTTTTAATTTAGTACCGCATTATTTAAAGTAACATTATTTTTAAAGTGAACCTCACTTATTATACAAAAGTGATTCACTTAAAAGCAACTTTATTGTAAAGTGATTGTCAAAGGTTGATCTTCGGAAGAGGGGGGTTCTTTTTTTTAGTTGGTCAAGTTAATATCTAGCATGTCACTATTGGAGACATCTTCAACATTTTCTTTGATCAAGCATAACTTCATTGTCCTAAATCAGTTTTCAGTGCTTTTTTTTAAATCCCAAATGTTTTCGAGCTCTTTGCATCCAGATAGTTAGTTTCTGCTCTTTTAGTCATTATTTTATACTATGGCCACCCCTTGTGATATTATACTTACAATTTCTAACTATTTCTCATGGAAATATCGTATGGAGGATGTTCTCCAAAGTAGGAGACTTTTTAGGATAACCTCATGGAAAGAAATAGAACCCACTGATGATGATAAGGAAATTAAATTGGCAAGTAGAGGTGATGAAGCTCGTGGATTGATTGAGATGTTAATCTCTACTGATTTGCGATTCCACATATCTGGAATTAATGAACCTGATAAAGCTTGAGAAAAGTTGGAATCTGTGTTTGGTAAACACAATGAAATTCGGGGTCATCAACTTTAGAATGAGTTGATTTCCTTGAATCCAAATGATTTTTCATGCATTCAAGACTATTTATCTAAGGATAAAACTCTTAGACTCTTATGTGCAAAATGCAAGATTAAGAAAGAAGACAAACAATGTATCTATCATATTCTTTCCAAACTTGGACCAGCACATTCTATTTTTGTATCCACATTATACTCCCTGAAAGAATCCTTACCTGCAACCAGCTATAAAGAGCCTAGTCTTGAATCATTTTGTGATTCCTTAGTGGTATAGCATATTTCACCACTCTAGGTGAATCACACTTTGTATGGCCTTCCCCTGTCCCGCTGCAGACTCCTTAGACCCTATGGACCACTTTTTGTCCTTTGATGTTTCCTTGATCATCCCTAAAAACACATGAAAAATGTTATACGTGACTTTTAACCTTATAAGAACGTACATACGCGGGTTTGACCACTAAAACCGTGTACATCGGGATGTGTGCATAATCCAAATCCTTTTGGAGTTTTCCTTGACATGGATTCTACTCATTTGACTCCTGGCCTTCCATATGCCTTGAGATCGCTCAGATTCGATCTTTCATTACCCCTTTGAAAATCTATATAAGGAACCCCTTAATACATTGAAGGCATAAGAGAGAATTGAGAGGAAAGAAAATATAGTCCATTGTTGCTGGAACTTATGCTTGAGTCTACATCCCTTTATCCCTTAGAGCACTTTTGTGTTCTTCCCAAGATTGCCTTTTTCTTGTGAGCTTGCTATCGAGAGATGGAGGATTGAAGTGGTGGAGGCCCAAGTGAGGGATTCAGTTTCTCCGGTTCGCAGACGTGCCGTTAGAGGTTGTATATTATAATCTCCGATTTATATTAATAGAAAAAAAATTTCCTGTCCAATGATGTGTATTTGAATGCATATTTTATCCATGGGATTATGTCAAATGCTTTTACATTATTGATTATATATGCTAGAATAGATCTAACACCATGATATATAGAATGCTTGTATTGTTTATTTCTTGTTGAGGAAGTAATATAGCAATTCAAGCTGAAGATTGGAAAGATCAATGGGGATCTACTTAAACCATCCGTAATAAGGTACGAGGTTTGATCCTTTAGTGTTAGACATTTAATTTCTATTGCATATTGGAAAGGATTGATTTCTGGAGTCAAGCTATTTGTTGTGGTACCCCAAGCCATAGGAATTTCTCTCCGTAACACTTAATTAGAGAGAAAGATAAGTTCATTCATTTTGGAATAATTAACAATGGAGATACATCTAGGAAATCCTTATTGTCCCAACAGAAAGAAAAGTCCAAGCCTCCCAAGAAACAGAATTTTTCACAATAATAAGCCAAACAGCAAGGGTCCCAAACCCTCTCAGTCAGCTCCTTCTTTAAAAAATGACAAAGTATCTAAGACAAAAGGAAAGAAGACTGAGTGTCATTTCAATTTTTGTGGGAAAGATAATCATTATGAATCTAAGTGTTTAAAGAAGATAGAAGCCTTGGAAGCAACAATGAAGAAGCACCACATCAGCCTAGATTCATCTTCAAAATCTACCTCTCATGGACATGCACTTTGTGCTTCTGGTTACTCTTATACTGCATCTTCTTATTCTACTTCAATTGAATGGCTCATTTATTCTAGAACATCTTATCATATGGCTAAGGATCAAGTCATTTTTTCTACTATGCATGAATGTAACACCAAACAAATATTTGTTGGTGATGATAGATCTCTAAGTGTTGTAGGATTTGTGATAGTTCTAGTAGAAAATGGTTATTTCAGTGATGTACTATGTGTTTTAATAATTTCCTACAATTTGTTATTAATATATCAAATTACTCATTCAGGTGAAGGTAAAACAGTGATGTTTACACCTCACCAAGTTGTAATCAAGGATTTTAATAATCCTCGAAATGTCCTTGCTACTTGAACTATTGATGATATTACCAGGTTGTACAAATTTAACAACTTTGAGTCATCACCTTTTCCTTCAATTTTTGTTGCTCATGGTGATAACTTGAGCAAACTTTGGCATGAGCGATTTGGTCACTTAAATTATAACTCATTGCAACAACTATGTAAATACAATATGGTGACTGGTATTCTGATGGTATCTTACAAGGATGGTGTTTGTTCCAGTTGTGTACTCAAAAAACATCATCGAGGCAGTTTTGACAAACGTGTCTCTTGGAGCTTGTGCATAGTAACTTGTGTGGCCCTCTTCCATCTACATCATTTTCTGGTTTCAAATATTTCTTAACCTTCATTGATGATTACTTCCGACGCACTTGGGTTTACTTCCTAAAACATAAGAGCAAAGTATTTAACATGTTTTTGGCTTACAAGGCCCTTGTTGAAAAACAATCTGGTCATCAAATTATTAAGTTAAGATCTGACAATGGAGGAGAATATGTTAACAACAAGTTCACTACTTTCTACACTAAACAAGGAATCCAACAACAACACACTGTTCCATATACACCAAAACAATATGGCGTAGTTGAACGGAAGAACTGCACTTTAAAATAAATGGCTAATTGTATCATCCAATCTAAGGGACTAAGTCTTCAATATTGGGCTGAGGCCATAAATTGTGCAAATTACATAGTTAATCACACACCCACTAAAGTTTTACAAGGTATAACACTGGAAGAAGCATGGAGTAAAATTAAACCAAATGTAAGTCACTTTCGTGTGTTTGGTTGTGAAACATGGGCTCACATTTCGGATGAAAAACGGAAAGTATTGCATCCTAAAAGTGAAAAGTGCATATTTGTTGGATATTTTGAAGATGTCAAAGGTTATATACTTCTTCAGCCCCATTCTCATGATATAATCATTAGAATATATGTTAAATTTGATGAAAATCTCTTGTCCTACAAGCCTAACTTGGAGGATCTGCATCTTTGTCCTATGAGCCTGATTCGGAGATTGTTCCTTCTTCTTCTTCTTCTTCCAACTTCCTTGACAGGTTTCCAAATCTAGTTTCTGATGATGACAGTGAGGATGAAAATCCACCTCCTCATGCTCATGTTCCTCTAATTGCACCGACACCAATGCTTCCGTGATAGGTTCATTCAACATGTGAAGCAGCTGGTGATCTTGTCGGTGATCCTAGAGATCAACGTCAAACACGTTCTCATTTTAAGTGAGCCTTTTCTCTTTTCACTCAATTTTTTGAGAATCATGATCCAGAAACTTTTAGAGAAGCTTCAGGAAATCCAGATTGGGATGTAGCTATGGATGAAGAATATCATTCCTTAATGGCGAATGATACTTGGGATCATTGTTTGTCTTCTAAAAGGAAGAAAACTTGTTAGATGTAAATGGGTCTACAGAACCAAGTATGCATCAGATGGAAGTGTTGAAAGACTTAAGGAAAGGTTAGTTTGCAAAGGTTTTTCCAAAGTTGAAGGGATTGACTACAATGGAACCTTTTCTCCTGTCGTAAAAATGAATTCCATTAGCCTTGTTCTTTCCCTTCCAGCCTTACATAACTGGGAATTCCATCAAATGGATGTCAAGTTTGCATTTTTACATGATGATTTACAGGAGGAAATTTATATGGAACAACCTCCTAGATATGCTCAGGATAACTCTAGCCTTGTCTGTCTCCTTAAGAAATCCTTATGTGGCCTTAAGCAAGCTCCTAGAGCTTGGTATTCCAAAATGGATATCTTTCTCCTTGACAATGGTTTTTCTAGATGTCATTCTGACCCCAATGTCTATACCAAGAAAGTAGGAAACCATATCATCATACTTTTTATTTATGTTGATGATCTTATCCTTACTAGTAGTGACCCTAAACTTATAACCCATGTGAAATCCAGACTTGAGTAAAATTTTGAAATGTCAGACTTAGGACATTTGCATTATTTTCTTGGTCTCTAAGTCTTGCAAACCAAAGAAGGAATATTTCTTTCCCAATATAAGTATGCTTGTGACCTTCTTCATTGCCTCCACATGGAAAATTGTAAACCAGCCCCTTCTTCTCCCTTCCAGCCTGGAGTCAAACTTTTCAGCACTTGTACTTCCACTGAAGTAGATGCCACCTCGTATTGTCAGTTTGTTGGTAGTCTTTTATACTTGACTCATTCCCATCCTAACCTTTTCTTTGTCGTTGGTCATGTTTCCCATTATATGCAAACTCCTCATGAAAGTCACTAGAAAGTAGCAAAAAGAATACTTCGATATATTTGAGGTACAATTCAGTTTGGGATTATTTACAGTACAGGGGTGAAACCTTTGTTGGTTGGTTTCATTGATTTAGATTGGGTCAGTGATCCTGATGATCTAAAGTCTACTGCAGGTTATGTTTTCAGTCTGGGATCTGAACCTGTCACTTGGACTTGTAAGAAACAACAAGCTCTTTCTCTTTCTTCAGCAAAAGCAAAATATAGAGCCACAGTAAATGCCAGTCAAGAATATTTATGGCTTCAATAGATGCTTCCAGATTTTGGATTCGAGCAGCAACAGCCTACTCGACTTTGGTGAGACAATCAAAGTACCATCAAGCTTTCCAAAGATCCATTTATACATCAACGAAGAAAACACATTGAGCTACACATGCACTTCATCAGAAATCTTGTTCATAATCATCTTCTTGAAATTCTCTATTTCCCTATAGATGATCAAGTTGCAGACATCTTCACCAAGTCTCTTATAGAACCAAAGTTTTCTAAACTTTGATCTATGTTAGGAGTTCAGGAATGTGTCCTTAAGGGGGGATAGGCTTTAATGCCTCCTTCGTTCTCTTAATACTATCATTTTTGTAAATTATTCAATCCTATCCCAAGTTGTTCTTAAGGGGGGATGTTAGGATATTTAGACACTTGAGCATTAGTTAAGATCAACTTGTGTAATATATCCATTAGGTAAAGTGTGTTTCTTTAGTATGCATTCGCATGAATTTGTATAAATTCTAATCCGATGGTCATGATATTCTCTAGACATAAAGTGATATGACAGTTCAACTTCTCTTAGATCATACCTATCATTGATCCGTGGCTTAACACCCGATTGGTCCATGATCTCTATTTAAAGTGCATGGAGGGTCCTTGGCTAGTTGATTGATTATGAGAAGCTCATGTAAATTTCTTTATTTTGCTTAATAAATTGTTCCAAGTAGTTATTTGGCTGGGGCCATGGACTGTTTCCCTCTGGAGGGTTTTAACCACATGGAAAACATCGGTGTATTAATCTGTGATCTTTTTGTGTGTACTGGTTGCTCTAGATTTTCGGTCTTTTGGGAGTACCCTGTGTACCCAAACATTGGTTCTATTTTTGTATATATTCATCAGTTTCTTTTTATGTTTGTAGCTAAGTCATTATATATATATATATATATATATATATATATATANAAGTTTGTTTTCCTGTAGGTGACACTTTACTGTTTATTTCTTGCGTTTTTATGAAAATTTTTCCTTCAGAATCCATACGATCGGCTAGTCATCCCTCTGTGCAGACTGTTTTTCAGCCTTCTATTCGTCCCTCTATGCAGACTGTTTTTCAGCCTTTTGTTCGTCCCTCTGTGAAGACTGTATTTCAGCCTTCTGTTTGCACCTTAATGTAAACTATCGTTCATCACTTTATTTGCACTTAGACAGAATTTTAATTCATTTTCAGAAATTTTAATATTTTGTTTTTGCAAAAATAGCTAGTTAAGGTAGAGGTTAATTTTCCAGCATTCCACTATGTTATGTAGCTAGTTGGGATTCGAATCCACCTCTAACAATTCATATTTAGTTATATATTAACACATAGATTAATTATTTCAGTTTTAATAATGATAAAATCCATTTATATTTAACCTATATTTTACTGATTCAAATGAAATATACTTTTAGTTTTATTTTTTATCATGACTTAGATAGTTTATGAGATACTTTCATTTGTTTTCATGCCTAAAACCTAGATTAGATTAAGTTTGTTTAAAATATTGTCATATAATTTGTTGAATATTAGTTTGTCTCAATTTCAACACTCCATTTTCAGTTTCCATTTGAGTTCATAATCAACCTTTCATTTCCAATTACACAATATTCCATTGTCTTAGGCTTTGTTAGTTTTATTTCTTCAAGTTATTTCATTCAAGTAGATGTAAAAGATTAGTACTTAGTTTCAAATTCAAGCTTAATAGGTTCACTTAGATTTTAAATATGCGTTGGTTTTCAGTATTTTAAAGTTTGATGATAAAAACTCACATAACCTAGTTTAGTGTAAGTTTACTTTTCAAATTGTAAATTCATTGCATGATCTTTTTATGATTTGTTAACATTCTTTAGTTTATGGTATAGTTTGTTGAATAGGTAGAGTATAAGTATTTTGTTTTTCTATTGTAGATTTGCTTACAGATTTAATATATTTCCAGTTATTGTTTTGTACTTAGTTTTAGGTTTGATTATAAAGATCCAAGTTTAGTTTCCTTTGATTAGTTTACTGTTTTGCAACACATTTATTTATGCTTGATCTTTAGAATAATATTTTCTTTGCTTTCTACGAATCCACAGTGACTTGTTTTGATTTCTACGAATTTGCAATTAAATAATTCATTTCTTTCCATAACTCAATTGCACTTGCATTCTTAGATAAGCATTTACTTATGCATACATGGAATAGTCTCCAATTTATGATATAGATTAGATAATTTTCTGCAAGTAGTTATTTTTTCTTTCATTAGTTAAATCACTTTCGGACCAAGCAACTGTTTTCTATATTAATATCTGCAATTCCCTTCCCGGTAGAATAGATTAGCATAGCATTAGACTAGTTTGAATCTCAGCTATTAATCAGTTTCCTTCCTTTATAGAATACATTAGATTAGATTTGAAATTATAGTCACTTTTCAAGTTCTTAGCTATTTTTTTGTTTTCATAGATAGATTAAAATTCTTGCATTTGAGTTATGAAATCCATGCATGTATATTAAAATCATATAGTTGCATTTTAGTGCATTTGCATCTTTAGTTATCTCATGTTACTTCAAGCCTTCAATCGTGCACATATAGTGTTTGCATCTCACAAGCTCCCTTCTAGGGTTGATAATTAAGTGTTGAATTAGATAGTGCATATTTTACCCAACACAAGCAGAAGAAGATGCCTTGTTGCTACAACATAGGAACCAATAGTGATAAAAGATGCCTTGTTTCCACATAAAAACCAACAATGAGAAGAAATAAAGCAGCTGATACACATGCTAAAGAAACTGGAAAAAATGACAATCTCGCCACAAGAACCTACAACAGAATAAGTTATTGTGAACAAAGATTAAGCTGAGATTACTCTAAGCTCCCACATATGGATCATCATGGACCTCATGGTTTCCTTTTCACGCAAACATACACCTAAACATGGTATTTTGCTTCATAATTTTATATTCATATTATTGCTTGAAGGTTGTTCTTTCCAAATTTGGTGATTTTTATGCATGTGGGCACTACAAATATTCTATGGCTACAAATTGAATCAAACATTATGCTCCAACTCGATTATCAGGAAATGATACATGAGGACATGCTTTGCATTTAGTTTGGGGGAGAAGAATTATTGTCCACTCTATGATATTTTCATTACTGGAAAATCAATGCATTAATATGATACATGTAATATTATTTTCATCCTGAGACTAAGGAAGATTACAATTCAGTTGATGAAGTTAATGACTATATATTGTGTGTTGCAAAAGTGCATATGTTTACAAGCAATTAACTGAAGAAAAGGCACAGTCCACAAGTCCATGTGTCTTCTAGCATTGAAAGAGAAAATTCCAATTGTTACTTTCATACCAGCATGTAAAACAAAATTTCGATATATGTTCAAAAGTTAGAGCAACGTGAATATTTTTCTAGAGACAAATAGGTGGATCATTTACCTTGAATGAAAGTGAAATCAGATTGAATGTTGCAGCCTCTAGGTAAGACTATTCTTTCTTTTGAAAAGGTCAATATCGACTACAGGAAAATCACTGAATGAAAATGCAAATTATTGGTAAACTCAAAATTTTTCCAAATTTCTATGACAATCCTATATTTACAAGATCTTATTTTCAACTTGATCAATGGGTATTCAAAACACTTTGGAACATTATTTTTTTGCTTCCTTCATGCAATAGTGAGAAAAGTCAAAAATTCATTATGGTTGCAATAAGGTTTTCCATACCTCATGGGTTTCTCAAATTGGATGTATTAAAGGATTTGATTACTGGAACTTGTGTGCAATAAATTTGTTGGTTGCATTAAGCAATGGGTTTCATATCCTAAACCATTTATTTGCAAATATTATGAGCTAATTTCCTGTAGCAACTTGTTTTCTTTATCAATCAGTGCCACTATTATGAAGATAAATCTATTTTCTGACCTGCAGTTATTGGAATTTTCAAGCAACAAAACCATAGTAGATAGAAAAAATATCTCCTTAGTTTTCATTAATGATGGAAGAATTTATGAGAGTGTATTATCCAACAACTTGAATGCACATGAGTATAAAACATAGACATTAGTTCATATTTTCTTGGTGTCCATGCATTTCTCTTCATACACCTCTTGGTATTTGGTTGAGACAGTCAAGAGTTGAATTGGGCCTTTGAATTTTTCCAAAAAAATTCTCTAATCTATAACTGCAGGATGAATTTCTTATAAGGATGATAAGATTTGTTGTTTTCCCAAGCGCTCTCTAAATGGTTAGGACATATTCAAGGCTGAAATTCACAGGTTTGAGCTATATTGAGGATACTTTGAAGCATTCATAGATGGTACACCAAAAATGAAAATATTAAGTTACATATGATGTTGGGTTGAAGGCACTATTATACAAACGAATTGTAAATTTGGGATATCAACACAATGTTTCTGTTTTTTCCATAATTTCTCTTGCTAACAATATGGTTGAGCTTTTGCATGGAGTTAATTTGTCTCACTAAAGTATTACGTGCTCTTTTAAAAAAAATATAATCAATTAGTGACCTTCAAGCTGGAATGTGTGACCAATGCGTGCTCAAGACATTCACAATCATGATGGCTAGTTCATGTTTTATTCATACATGTTTTTTGTTTTTTAAACAGGGCATAAATTGAAGTGGGAATATCTCTCAAATGGTGATCAAGGTATTCATGAAATTTGGTGAGTATATGCACCAAGGTAATATGAACAATACCTTGAAGTTGTAGCAAAACCCAATTTGTAATTTCTGAGAAATCAAACATAGTCATCTATATCATTTTTTCCTAAATCTCAAAATATGTGCATTAGATGGATTTTATTTTTGGAATGAAGAAGAATTGTGCTAAGAGGAACATAATCACCAAGTTTTAGAAAAAATGGTTGCACGGTTTTTCAAGAAAACAACCATCATAACCTACAACCAATTTTTATTTTTCTCAAAATGCGTGATGTGGGTATCTCTAATTTTTGGTGTGGAAACGCATTGGACTTGTAGAAACTTGTTTGAAAAATTTCAGCCAAACCCAGTTCGTATTTTGTGAGATATTAGCTCAGCAATTTTCTTGAAACATGAGCTGCAACTCCACCAATTTTTCCCATTTCCCTATTCTCGCATCTGTGACTCTACCAAATTCTCTGCTAAATGGCTGTGAATCCGCTAAATTTTCCACCAAATTAACCACTAAATTGGTGCAAATATTCTAAATTTTCCGCTGAATTCTCCACTAAATGGCAGCGAGACTCCGCTAAAGTTTCTGCCAAATTTGTCTTATACACCAGCTGTGACTGCACCAATTTTATCCATTTTCCCTATCCTCGTAACTATGACTCCGTCAAATTTGTTTTATAGACTAGATGTGACTGTGCCAAATTTTTTGCTAAATTCTCCATTTTGCAATTGCAACTCTACTAAACTTGCCAATTTTTCCATTGCAACTCTTCTCATTTTGGTCCCTATGCATGGTAAAATGAAAGCAATAGTTAAATGAGTCATTTTAGTTTTGATGCTACATACATGTTAAGTTGCATGAGGACATGCAACAAGTTCAGTTTGGGGGAGATGTTGGGTCATGGATTTGTCCATATTTTCATCAGCTATTGACATATATTTCATCCCTCTTCTTCATATCATTATTCATTTATCATTCCATTTTCCATCCATTTGTTGTAACTGCCCATAAAATACCATATTACTTGCATTGATGCTTTAATGGTTAATCATGATTATTTTTCTTTATTTTTTATGAATGGAAGACTATTATGCAAAATTTTACTAATGATGGTTTACGGAGTGATTTTCATATTAAGAGTCGCAGCACTCATGGTTCAAGCCTCCAAAGTTGGCATGAAGATTCACAACATGGTTTCATATCTAGGACCGATTATGTGGACTTGTGATTTCAATTCACACCCAAGTCGAACATGGAAGCCTCCAACTCATGATCAAATGACCTTGCATTAGAGGAAATTTAAACTCAAAATGAGCCTTTCAACCCTAATTCAAATTCCATGTCATCACGTGTTAGCCAATGAAATTGATTTAAATTTGAAATACTGTATAGGTATTAAACAATTTTTTAATATAAATTTGGGGATAGGTATCATATAAAACTACTTTTTTTGTTCGTATTTTCCACATGAAAATTTTGAAAAAGGTTTTAAATCACTGCAAGCAGGCCCAGCTATGTTTGAGCACTGAAAAAGTGCCATATGATGATGAATGAAGGGGTAGTGTTCAGGAATTTTATGAGTTTGCTGATGGAATCCATGTAGACCCCTATAAAATCAAGGTAATAAAAAATATACCTACTCCTGGAGCTCAGAAAGAAGTGCGAAGTTTCTTAGGGCATGCTGGATATTACAGAAGATTTATAGAAAACTTTTCCAAAATTGCCTCTCCTTTGTTTTCATTGTTAATGAAGGATGTGCAATTTAATTGGAATGAGGCATGCTAGACAATGTTTATTAAAGTTAAAGAGAAGCTATCCATAGCTCCCATCCTAAGAGGGCCCAATTGTGCCTTGCCTTTTCACATTTCTTCAGATGCCTTTGATACCATCATTGGAGCAGTTTTAGGACAGCAGGATGGTCAAGCACCTTATGCAGTTTAAAATATTAGAAAAAACCTAGCCCCTGGTGAACTTAATTATACTGTTAATGAGAAGGAGATTTTAGCCATTGTTTAATCCATTAACAAATTCCGACATTATATCACTGGATATCATACCTTTTTGCACACTGACCACTCAGCCATCAAATATCTAATGAATAAACCTATTACAAATGCTCGGGTAACTAGATGGCTAATATTATTACAGGAATTTGATATCACTATTATGGACAGACATGGAAAAGAAAATGTTGCCGCTCATTTCTTATCTCATTTTACTAACAATCATGATAATTTTCCTGTTGAGGACTCTTTTTCAGATGAACATTTATTTTTTATTTTCAGCTCACTCCCCTTGGCATGCAGATGTTACTAAATACTTGGCTATAGGGAAGCTTTCGACACATTTTTCAAAAAGAGAAAAGAGGAAAATTATTCAACAAAGTGTTAGGTATTGTTGCATAGATGGTCATCACTTCTACACATGCCTTGATCTTGAGATCAGAAGATGTGTAAGAGAAGATGAAATATTCCATCCTACCACGGCGAGCCTTATGGGGAACACTTTGCAGACAAAAGGACATGACACAAAGCACTGAGAATGGGATAGTATAGGCCGACCCTTTTCAAGGATGCAAAAAGATATGTCCAGTCTTGTGACGGCTTCTAGAGGATGGGCCAACTTAACAGATTGGATCAAATGCCTCTTCAACCAAAACTGGTGGTTGAACCTTTTGACAGATGGGCCTTAAATTTTGTTGGTCCTATCGGCCCTCATTCCAAGCAGAAATCCTACATCTTGGTTTCTACTGACTACATGATGAAATGGGTAGTAGATGTCGCTTAGGTGAAAGCCAATGACCAAGCTATGATCGATTTCCTGTATGGTGAAATCTTTACCAGTTTTGGAGTACCCAAGGAAGTGGTTACATATGGAGGACCTCGGTTTGTGTCACATCAATTTGAATCTTTTCTATGAAAGTACCATATTTAGCACCAGATAGCTTCACCATACCATCCTTAGGCCAATGGCTAGGTAGAAATCACTAACAAAGTTATTGAAGTCATCCTTATGAAAATGGTCAAGAGCCATCGTAGAGATTGGGCTGATAGAATTCTGGAAGCATTGTGGGCATACCGTACTACTTGGCACAATATTATAGGTTTCTCTCCTTATTGCTTGGTGTATGGGAAAAGTGTTGTCTTCCACATTGAATTTGAAATCAATACTTTTAAGACAGCTATGAAGGTAAAATTAGATGTGACCGAAGCCCAAAAGAGAATATTGAATCAATTGAATGAACTTGATGAGAACCATTTAGCTGCTATGGATTAGACAGTATTAATCCAGCAACAGAGATCCAATTGGCATAATCGATTCATCAAAAAGAAAGTCTTCTGCAAAGGAGACTGGGCATTATCATACGATTCAAGATTCAAAAGGGACTTCAAGGGTAAGTTATACACAAGATGGTTGGGCCCATACCTAGTAAACAGAGTATTTGATAATGACACAGTTTGCCTGGTAACCATTGATGAGAATCGTGCACCATTATTTGCTAATGGTCACAGGATGTGACTGTACCATAAGCCCATTTCAAAAGATGCGTTCACTTCACAGATTGCAGCTGATATGGAATACCAGTTAGAACAAGGGCATGAATCTTTCTCTGCCCCTGTCAATTCTTAGATAATCGCTGTAAATCTTACATAAAATTTTTGTACATAAATAAATTGATATTTTTACTATTATTTTTATCTTTTTCTTTTGCACTTGATTCATTTTTTTAAATAAAATGTCCAGGGAATCACCTAAAGAGAAGTGGTAATTATCGGGGCTATCGACCAGGGTCGTCCTTCTGTAACTTTCTACATCGAAAGAAAATTCCTTGAACAAGTTTGTTATAGCTGCAACACTGTAATACTTTGCCTATTTTTCTGTTTTTCTGCAGCTGCAACATCGTAAAATACCTCCTTTTACCCTGTTCTGCGCTGCTGTAACACCGTAAAACATTGCCTATTTTTCCATTTTTCTGCAGCTCCAACATTGTAAGCTCCCACCCTTTACCCTATTCCGCGTAGCTGCAACACCATATAACATTACCTACTTCTCTATTTTTATGCAACTATAACACCATAAACTCCCACCCTTTATCCCATTCTGCAGCTACAACACCATCAAAACATTTCCTATTTTTTCATTTATTTGTAGCTGCAACATTGTAAACTCCCACCCTTTACCGCATTCCACCTAGCTGCAACCTCATAACTTATTTCATTTTTCTGATTCCAGTAGCTGCGACACCGTTCCACTTTTGTCCATTTTTACCTTTTCTGACAGCTGCAACACAGTTTCATTTTTACTATGTTTACCTTTTTTAACAGCTGGGACTTCGCCAAAACTGGCTGATTTTTCTATAATTCATGGCTACACTCTGCCAAACTATTTAATTGATTTGTGGTTTGCGGCTGTGACTCCTCCATTATTGGAAGAACTCTTTGCAACCTTGGTTAGCGAGTCCTCTAGATCTAGCCCCAATTTCTGATGCCGAAGATTCTGATCAACTTCACAACATTCATTATGTTTTCGAAAAGATTGACAGAATGATTTTGGTCTGCCAACAAAAAAGGTCATTACAACATGCCTGCAATAATGATTAAATTTAAATGGCTGCACTTCACACGCTTTACTATTTTCCAAGGTCACCATTCATCGCATATTTTTGAAGGTATGGTTCTTATTATTTACTTGATTAAGTGTTAACTAAATTTGACAATATTAATCATACATTCCTTTATGTGCCCATTATTACACCTGCATACCATTAACTGTCCACTCGTATAACTTAATGGCCATTTAAGTTACCTGATAACTGCCACCTCTCCTAATTTGGGATACAATTCCAAACATTTCCATGCTCTAAAACTTTCCAAATTTACCCAACTCCACTCTCATTTGTCCGTGCATACACTATTCGTTAACCTCCATTGTCAGGACTTGTAATCTATCGGACTAATAAATAATTCCAAATTCAAGCAAACATGGGTATCCCAGCTCAGCATGAACCTCCAAAGATTCAAGAACTGAGACGAAATGCTGAATTTTCGCTATTTTTCAAGCTGCGGATTGGACTGAATTCTTCCAATGCTTGAATGGGTTTCATCGAGAGATAGCTCTACAATTTGCCTTCAATCTTACGGAAACCCACTCAGAGGTTTGGGGGTTGCGTATAGAAGTCTCTGAAGCAATAGTGGCTGAGGTCACTGGCCTTTCTCAAGTGGGAAGATCTTGGTTTGGTTGAAGAACCCCCAATGTTGCTGCAGTATAGGATTTTTTGATAGAGGGGGAGAAAATTCGTCCATCAAGGAGAGGGATAGCATTACATTCACTTCCTCGGCCATGGGATCAAGTAGTAGTTTTTCTCAAGAAGTATATCACCTGTGAAGGTAGGTATCAAACTGTTTATTACTCTGAACTTCCTCTATTATCTCATCTCCATCATAGGGCGTTACTGAACATTCCATTTTATCTATTCAATGACCTACACCATATGACGGGGTTTGTTAGAACATCCAAGCCTCCAAACTCCTCCCTTACCCACCATGTCCTAATCAAATTAATAATTTTATGGGCCTTAACTCAATGGAACGAAATCTGGGAGCAATTCATGGTTCAAATTCAGATAAACTAGGAACCCGCCCTTTTTCCTGGCATTCCAATAAAAGAAGAAGTAGATGTACATGTACTCGTGGCAGCTGTTCAAAACCAAGAGGTACCTGCAAATGAATAGTCAGGGGAAAATGAAGAGCAACAAGAGGATTGAAGTCCCTCCAATTTAGCTATGGGGGGAATGAGATTGGATCAGATGATCAGTCAAAAGACCAAGTAGAAGAATTGGAGGAAAATGCACAAGAAAACCCTATAGACAGATTAAATAATATGGAAGCTCTGATAGCAGAAGCTAAATATGGAGCAACATTAGATGCTGCGACAGCTAAAGCCGAGAATGTTAGAGCCATGATAACAGAAGAAAACACAAAGGTGTTGACCATTGAATATTCCCCTAAATTTGGAGGAACTCTTATTGAGGAAGAACAGGAAAACGCTGATATAGAGAATATCCCTTCCACTTTAGCTCCAAATCTGGAGATTCCAGATCCATGGAGTAAAAGGAGGAGATCAAAATAAGAAATACATGCATCACCACCAATAAGACAAAAAAAAACCAGGTTAGTTACAATAGCTGAAGCAGCACGGGCAATATGGGCAGCCATAGAAGCATAGATCGAATTCCCCATTCTGAGACCCTAAGAAAATGATGCCCCACAGGAACTGGCTATAGAAGAACCTCAAATTGAGGGACTTCTTTACGAAAATTGTCTATTAAAGGAGGAAGTACAATCACTTTGGAAAGAACTAGAAAATTGGAAGGAAGCATGCACGAAGCAGGTGGAAAGGAAGCTGCACACACTAGTTGAAGCTGCAGACCAATTAGAAGGATCAACTCCTGCTGAGGATGGTGAGGAGGAAGAAAGAGTGGTCTTCCCTGTGTGTGGAGAAATATTTAACCAGTCAGGCTACAAAGCCATAGTTCATTCCTTTGTGACACAACAGCCCATACCTGCAGCTGTGGAAGAACAAAGAAAATTTGATTTGAAGGATGGTGAAGCTCCCCAAGAGAAACTCCAACAAAGGGAAGTAGTAGATAAACAAGGTGCCGATACACAAGAACTAGCATTTCCAAATATTCCTATAGAAGTTGCCACCCAAATTGGGACAGGTGAACCAAAGGCTGAAATGATTCCTAATTTTATTGAAGAAGTTTGTGCCATGACTCCTAAACCTTCTTAGGGAATAGAACTAATAGATATGGAACCTCAGCAGTAGAATGATGATGAGGTTTAATAGGGTGCTGATACACAATAACCAACATCCTTGAATATTCTTGTTGAAGCTTCCACCCAAATGGGGGAAGATGAACTAGAGATTGAAAATATTCTAGAATTTAATGAATAAGTCTGCACTTTGACTCATGAACCGTCTCAAGACATAGAGTTAATAGAAATGGAACCCCAACAATAGGAAAATGAGGAGGTTAACCAGGATATTGCTACACAAGAACCAACATCCCTGAAAATATCTGTGGAGACTCTCACAAAGAAACAAGAAATCAATCCTGAAATGGACATCATTCTTGATTTGGATTTAGGAGAGGATGAACAAATGCAATCACAATCCTCGGGGGACACTGAAATCCTTGAAGAATAGCTCCATGTTGCAAAATACATGGAATAAAATCTACAATATCAGTAGCATGAATAAATAGAAGGGCAGGGCTCTGTTACACAAGAACCAGTGACCTTGCATCCCCCTATCAAAGCTGCAGCTGACAATCAGGTAGATAGGGAGATCAAAATTCAGGAGGAGTTTGCCACACAAGAACAGACACCTTCACAATCATCTTTTGAGGTTTCTATAGGAGAAATCCAAAGAGAGGATGTTGTTACACAAGAACCAGCATCCCCAGAATTTGTTTCAAAGGCACCTATGGTTGAAATTGTTGCAGGAGAAATTCAAGGAAGGGATGATGTTACACAAGAACCAACACACCCATAAGTGATTTCAGAAGTACAGGATGTTAAAATTGGAACATCAGGTGGTAAGGTATCGACTCAAATTCCTCAAAATTTTGTCAATTTGGATTCTGATAATGAAGAACATGCTGAAGATGAAGAAATCCTAAAGCTGACAAAAGAACTTTCAATACTGAGAATAGAAGTGAGGAAGTGGAGGATTCAGGTGGAGAGATATCAAGAAGGGATGGTTTCCCTTGCCGAACATAGGAAGACCATCAGAGAACTGAAGGAAAAGTGGGAAGAAGAAATCATGTCCCAGAAAATCCATTGAGAAGAGTTACAAAAGGAGATAAAGGACCTGAAAAAGTTCAAATCCATGCAGGTGGAAAAAGATTAGCTGTATACTCTTTCTCAGGAATTGATCGGTACCAGAATACCATCCTCCTCTTACCCTGTGTTTTTATTTGAGCAGTTCATTTTGTTGAAACTAAGGGCTGTAAAAGAAGGGAGACCATATGAAATAGCGACCTCAGCTAAATTCCTAGAAACATTTATGGAAAGTGACTTTGAGGAGCAGAATTTGTTGTGTGAGCTTGATTTTCATGAGTTGGCTTTTCCCTTGGACCAACATTTGAATCCTATCCCTTTCTCAGGTGATATTCAACTGAGGGATTTTGCCTCCTTTGTAATCAATCATGTTCAGTTGGAAAGATCCTTCCAAACTTTCTCTTATAATGAGGCCTACTCTAACCTTTGGATTCGAAGCAAACCTTAGAATCCTCGTCTTCTCCTTGCTCATCATCAGAATGTACTCTCATGTCCCATACAAACTCAATGGATAATGGAAATTCAAGAAAAGGTTATTTCTACTTGTGTCAGCCATATTTCCAAGCATCAACAATTGGATTTGGAAGGTAGCCAACACAGATGGCAGGTTGCCTCTTCAACCCTGAGAAATAGGGATCCCTACTGGTACATAAATTTTGAACATGCACTTTCCAAGGTTGAGGGATATGTTGGATGCATGAAGGAATGTGGGGTTAATTGGCTAGGACTCAAATTCAAATTTCCTCTATTCTGGTGGCCAACAAAACCATACAGGGAAGACTTCTCATTAACAAGGGAAAAAGAGTAGAGGTGTTGGAGATATTGGGTTGTCCATAAGGGATTCTTGGAAAAATAGGGAACGCTTGAATTCACATACAAATTTTCTTCTCTCCATGAACGAAGTACAATGCCAGATTCAGATTTAGAATAATGGAGTTTGTTGCATGAGGACATGCAACAGGACAGTTGGAGGTAGATGTTGGGCCCAAAAATGACCCCTTTTTTACCACCTTCACTTACCTATTTTTGCCTCATCCTACTCTATTATGTACACTAAATATATTTTTTTCCTTCACTTCATCCCTCAATTCATACAGGTATGGTTAATCATTGTCTTATTTTATTAATGCTTAGGATTGTTGTAATCAGGGCTTTACATCTTGAATTATGCTAACATATGCTGGTTTTATAAACATAATTCGAGATGTAAAGGATACAGGTGTAGCAGGATGAACATGCAAATAGAGGGATGAACATTCATTGTTGAGATGATCCCCATCCATTCCATCATTTCCCAAAGAACGAGGTCCAAGGATACTATTCCACGTGAGCTATACAAAGGTATCTGCAATAGATTCAGAGGCAACAGTGCATCGCTACTTAAAAATAGCTGCAATCCATGGAGTATCTTCTCAATGGATCACAATCATTGTTTCTAGCTCAAGTAACAGCCTTCCTATATTTTCTACTTTCATCTTGCCATGACTATAGCAGCTTATTGTAATTAGGGCATCCTAAAGATCAAAGATCTTCATGGCTACCCGATAATAGTAAGAAGATGATATGATTGTAATTGTATAAATACTAGGAACTATTCCGAGCCAAGGGTTGAAAAATTAATCAAATTATTGTATCAACTATGATTGAGGTTGTGTGCTCATCCGCCATTTTAATACAAGGGGTTTGATTCTTCAGATATCGGCATTCTAGCGTGTTTTACTTCTAGCATCTCTGTGTGAAGGATGGGCCCTCCTTCCCACATGAATTGGTGAGTTAATTAGGTATTTTATTTATTATGTTGTGTGGTTAGATTTTGTGATAATTTCCTTTATTTATAGTAAGCTACAACAGTCATCGATTTGCTGTGTGTCATTTGAATAATTAGTAATTGCATCCTCTATAAACTACAGTAGTGTAATTTTCCAGTCGATTGTATAGGTTAACTTTCTTTTATGCAACTGTGTGATAGCTATGACATCCCTATTCATCCTTATTTATTTCAATCATTATTTTATTTAGATCTTTGCAGTTTGTTTCTTCACATTTACAATTGCAAAATTTAATTCCTGTACTTTGAATTTCTAGAATAAGCTGAATTAAGATAGTTGAGATGGATCTTTATATGGTTTGGTAATTAAGGATTTAACTTTTTGCAAAATTAATCTAGATGTTATTTCCTACATCTTTAATTCTATATTAAATATCGTAAGAAGCTACTTGTGATTGCATTCTTAAGAAGGCAAATCAGATTCAGTAGATTATGGGATGAGTTTGGCTAAACATGAAAGTAGAGTCATTCATTTACAGCATTATCTACTTAGTGTTTAAAGCATATACAGTGCACATTATCCTTGAAATAAGATACTTCCCTGGGTTGAAAATTTATATTGAACACTCCATATGTTGGCTTTAATTAACTTGCATATAGGGTAACCAACAGGTCACGTCATCACTTATTTAGAAATGAATTTCTTTCAATATCACATGTTTCTCTTCATTACTCATTAGCCCATGTCGATAAGTGATATGGACTGTTATGCTCACATGCTCTAAGTCATAGTACTGACGTTGTATTTCATTTTGTGGTTGTAGGGTGTAATTTTATGCAAATTCAACCACTGATAGTATTGTTCTAAGAGGGAAGGTGTCTCAACATATTCTGAATTGCTCATCTTACAATCGTGTCATATCGACATGTTGAAACCATTGTTGGATCTTTCCATGAAACTCTGAAATAAATTCACATACTTGCACCTGGTGGGAAAAAAAACAATGTTATAAAACAACATTAAAATATTTACATGAATATCAATTTATGTTAATAAACAACGTTATAAAACAACATAAACAATATAGTCATTTAAATGAGTATTATTTGTGTACAATGTCACATGTGAAGTCACTAATTTAATCTTCCTACTTTATTTTCCGTCATGTATGTTATAGCAGATTTTACCACACCAGGTGAATCACACTTGTATGGCCTTCCCCAGTCCCTCTACAGACTCCTTAGACCCCTTAGACCATTTTTTGTCTTTTGATGTTTCCTAGACCATCCCTAAAAACATGTGAAAATTGCTATATGTGACTTTTAAACCGTTTATCGCATATATATGTCAGTTTGACCTCTAAAACCACATACATCAGGATGTGTACAAAAATCCAAATCCTTTTGGAGTTTTCCTTGACATGGATCTGACTCACTTGTCTCCTCGCCTTCCATATGCCTTGAGATTGCTCAGATTCACCCTTTCATTACCCCATTTAAAATCTATATGAGGAAACCTTTGGATGCATTGAAGGCATAAGAGAATTGAGAGCAAAGAAACTATAGTCCATTGTTGCTGGAACTTGTGCTTGAGTCTGCATCTGTTTGTTTCTTGGAGCACTTTAGTGTTCTTCCCAAGCTTGCCTTTTGCTTGTGAGCTTGCTATTGAGAGATGGAGGATTGAGGTGGTGGAGGCCCAAGTGGGGGATTCAGTTTTTCTGATTCACAGACGTGCCGATAGAGGTTGTATTCATTGTAATCTCTGATTTTTTATTAGTAGAAATATCTTTTCCTGTCCAATAATGTATGTTTGAATGAATATTTTATCCATGGATGATTTCAAATGCTTGTAAATTGTTGATTATATATGCTAGATTAGATCTAAGACCAATATATATAGTATGCTTGTCTTGTTTACTTATTGTTGAGGAAGTGATTCATCAATTCAAGCTGAAGTTGGAAAGCTCAATGGGGATCTACTTCAACTGTCCGGAATAAGGTACAAGTTTTGATCCTTTAGTGTTAGATATTTGATTTCTCTTGCATATTGGAAAGGATTGATTTCTGGAGTCAAGCCGTCTATTGTGGTATCCCAAGCCATAGGAATTTCTCTCTGTAATAGAATTGGCAACTCCATTGGGGAGTTCCTAGTAGTTGTCCTTTGGGGGTTTTCTATCGCCATTCAATGAATTTGAATTTCTCTTTTTTCTCTGTTTCTGTGTCGGGTCTGGGGGCATGTTATCCTAGTAGTGTCTAATTGGTGTGAAGTTTGTCTCAGCTTATCTGTTTTCCTTTATTTTTATGAACTTTTCTTCCTATATGCAAGTTTTGAACTCACAGTCGCGTACATACACGGTTTTGACTGCTATATTTGCGTACACACATGGGTTTACTGCGAATAGTCACATATGCCCTTAGTTTGGCCTTCTTGAGGAAGATTGATTGTTTCTGGGTGAATTTTGATGATTGCTTATTCTCCTTTGATACTGCTAGAGTTTGTACACACCTATGTTCCTGACGAGAGACATTTTTTTAGGGTAATTTTTTTTTTTTAAGAATGTTCTTCTCATTGCATTTTCGATTTTTTGTTTTGGGATTAGCGCATTATATTTATTTTACCTTATTAATTTGCTTGAGTGCTACATGATTGTGCTTACAGAGTCTGAGGGTTGTAGAATCATTCTTTTGCTTTAGTATCTCATTTTTATTCCAAAAAATCCAAAAAATATTTGATTATCATTATGCATCGCATCTTGCATTTTGCATAGTACTTGCACAATAATTGCTTTGAAGTATTAGTCAGGATTTCATATAGGAAAATCTTGAATTTATCATTTGACAAAAAAATTTCATTTCACATAGTAGCATACCCTATTTTTCATGGACAGAATGCATTTGCATTGATTGTTAGGTGTGCATTTTGCTTCATGTTGCGTCATAACACCATTGGTTGCACAATCATCTACCGTTTTTGAGTAATAAAGCCAATTAAAATCAATGCTTAATTAAAATGAACTACACTATTTTATTTGATAGGGTTCACCAACAAGATTAGGTTTTAAGGGGTTGGAATAGTTCATTGTGATTAAATTCTCCAAGACCACTAAACAACAACATGTATGTGTCTGTCTAGGTGAGAGTGTGAAATTCCTTGGTATAATTGGTGTTTCTCAGGATCCTCCTCTCAAAAGGGAGTTAAGAACGAGGCAATGTGAACAATTATTGATTGGGATGACCCCTAGTCATAACTGAGTAACATCGGAGATATTTCCAGGATTGTATTCGTATCTGGGGGCTCTTTCGGGAGTTTCAGGATTTGCTACCTGTTGCAGCTGGAACTATTTCCCAAAATTCCAAAAAAATTTAGGACCCCCCTTTTGCTTTGGTTAGCTTTATTTTATGCTTTTATTTGGTCAGGGAACTTTCAGAAAGAGTTTCTCATGCTGAATTGGTTTACCACCTGTTTACATCTCCCTCTAACGCTGGAAATTTTCCCTTTTTTATCAAGCCTTATCATTATTTTTGAATACATTTGAAGCCACTCTAAATCGGAAGTTTGTCAATTGACATTCCCACCGTTGCGGATGTTTTTTCCTTTTCATTTTGCACCGTTGCGGAGATATATATGGTTTGGTTTTCCGCCGTTGCATATGGATTGTGGGTTTTGCCTTTGTTTTTCTCTCTGATCCTTTGGTTGATTTTTGATTTTTTTTTTGGTTCTACGTCGGAAGGTGTGGTTATTTCCTTGTCCGCCGTTGTGGATGGGTTTTATCTTTCCTTCTGATTTATTGGTTTCGGTTGTCTTTTGGCTTTGTATCGGAGCCTTTTACCATCACTCTCTCCGCCATTGTGGACGTGTTTGAGCTTTGAGGTCCCGACGTTGTGGATGGGAAAGGTGTTAGGCTTCCGACGTGTAGTCATTTGGTTTTCGACTTGAAATTTACGGATGGTGTTATGTTATGAGCTTCCGCCATTGCAGAGGAGTTTAAGCTTTTGGCTTTCAACCCAAAAGGCCTCCGGCGTCCGACCATTAGTTTTTTTTGGTAGGCCTTGCCTATCGTTGCAGAGGGTTTTATGCTATGGATTTCCGCCGTTGTAGAAGAAGCAGCGCTTTGCCTCCCGATATGGAGTTAATTCTTGTCTGATCTGTTAAGTTTCTCACATGCGGGCCATGTCTATATATTCATGTGGAGGCAAGGTATTATTCTATCATTTTTTTTTAACTGCCGCACCCGTCGTTGTTGTGCTGTCAGGCTCACTCAGTTCCTCAATTGCGGTACCCTCAGTACAGGTGTCTCCACCGCGAGGCTTTCTAGACCTCTCCATGTCGGATACGTCTGTGCCATGTAGGTTTATTCACCTTCTCCCATTCCTTTTGAGGCATGTGCAAACATTGATGTGGTTAGTCTTAGTTACGGTGGTTTCCTTCACCCGTTAGATGTATGCATATATGATAAAGGGTGGGGGCTTATTTTGACTTCTAGCACTGGCATTTTGACCAACGGAGCATTTTTCACCCGCGGCTATTGGTGCGCAACCTTGCACGTAGTGGGTGGAGGTAAGGTGCAGGAGGCCATTACGCTGCCTGCACCAAACCGCTTTGTGTATGATAATGAGGTGCAGGGGGAGTTTTTGTTGTGATTTTTATATAATATTTTGGTAATTTCATCCTTTCGTTTGACATTCATATTGCCTATTTTTCTCAAACCCCAGCCTGTGTTGCTCACACTGTCCCGCGTAGTCCTTTTGGGCTCAGTCGTTAGAAACCCTAGTCGGTTAGAAGGGATATGCCGCTGTTGTGGTTTGTTAGCTGGGAATTGCATGGGTAGTGAGTTTGATAGGATCATTTTTGCAGTCGGATGACAATAGTACCCGGGGAGAGTGAAATGTGTAGTCGGCTTAATGTAAATTTTCTCCTGCGAACTGCACAAGTTCTTGTTGATTTTAATCCGGCTAGGCTATTTATTGTGAAAATGTTTGTTATTATAAAACGTAGGAGACTCTCACAGTCATACTGCATATAAATACTTCTAATTATCTCTTTGTTGATATACACGGACTAAACTAATGAACACTGGACATTGCATTTTAATGGTTCTGATAGTCAGGGCATTTTTTAGGCCGTACATGCATGCATTAGCTTCCCTACTTGCTATCACATTAAGACACATGAAAATGGCACATCGCATATGGATGTAGTTTTATTGTAGTCTAGAAGATGGTTGACGGAATGATTTAATATCATACAGCACTATTTTGTATCATGCTAAGATAGTGTGCATTTGGTTGTAATAGTCCTGTTAGTCAGGCCAGTCAGGTTATGCAAGCTTATATCCTAGCTTCATGGACTAGTTGCTATCATGATACACATAGAAAGAATAAAATGCTACATCGTGTCTTGTGAATTTCTGACACTTGAATTTATCAATATTACAATGTTATATATGGCAGGAAGAATTCGAATTCACCATGTCCAAGAGGCATAAGAAGAAGGCCCCTGTGGTCGAAGAGGGACCAGAAGTAGAAGACGTCACAAAGACCAAGTACATATATGAATACACTCAATGTGTTTCTGGTGTGGAACCTGAGTACAAATGGGGTGAAGTATATAGATTGATTTCCCACAGGGAGGTTCCCGACATGGGCCTCGAAGAAGAATCCATCTATGCTAACATAGAGAAATATGATCTCATGAAAGTAGCCACCAGACTAGAGTTGTTCCCATGCTCTGAGGTAATTGGATGGATTCTTCCCCGAGTAGACACCACTACAATGATCATGGGAAATGTTGAAGGACAGGGCTATGCTGCATTTAGCCCTAGATATGTGGTGTTGGCTTATCACCTACCAGAAGCCCAGGTTTTCTTATCAGAGGATTGGCTGAAAAGCATCAAAATGGACCTAGTGGAAACTCTTAGGAGAATGATGTTGCAGGGAAAGCATTTTCGACACAGACCAACTAGTGAGTATGATACAACAATCTTGAGGGATCCCTACAGATTCATAGCCTTGATGCTCAACATAATATTTGGGAGAGCTCATGGCAGACTCTTCAAACTTGAATGGATACCAATTATTTTTCATGTGGCAACTCAAGGCATAGTCTTCAATTGGGCCAGCATGGTGTCCAGCAGTCTTTCTTATTGCATGACCTCAGCCTTGGAGGGAGAGTCCAAGAAAATATCAGAGTTTTACATGAGTTCAATATTAATAGACTGGATATTGTGCAACCATGCTTTCCCCGGTCTCAGGTGCATCTGGGACAGGGGAAGGATGCATGTTTATGCTGCTTATAGACCATTGTGGGCCCACTAGTACCATAGCCATTACAGAGAGGTCTGTGAGCACTTCATTATGCCTCTGTACACACTCATTTTCTGGAAGGAGTGTGGCTGTATGTCAGAAGAATCCATGCAAGTGATAGAAGAATATGCGGATTATTTCTTAACTGAAAATGGCATGTACTTCCGGATGTTTGGAGGATCAAGAACACCTTCGCTTCTGCCCAAATATGCAACGGATTACATAGTCCACAAAGAGGTGGTTAGACAAGTGTTCATTGATGGAATAGGTAGTTTTCTATTTGAACACAAGAATACTGCCTACCCTCCTTTGCCATTCAAGCTAGGAAGCTACAAATTCACCAAGGTGAAACAAGCTGCTGAGTTCATAGAGGAACTGGAGAAGTTCTTGGGGAGATGCCCTACTACATAAATGACACCAGAGGAAAGGTTATTGAGCATTGCAAAGAACATAAGGTGCACTTCAAGTATACTCACCATTTCGATAAGGATGAATCGGTCTTCCGAAATGCCCCAAACATGACAATGTTAATGAGAAGATTCAAGAAAAAGATCGCCACCAAAGGTGGAAAAGGGGATGAACAGGCAAAGGCTGAATAAGAAGCAAAAAAGTGAAATGAAGAAGCCCAGAGGTTGGAAAAAGAAGCTGCAGAAAGGCTTCATTCAAAAGAAGAAAGAAGAGCTGCTCAAGATGCAGCAGAGAAAGCAGAGGAAGCAAAGAGAAAGCTCAATGAGGAGCTTCAAAGGAAAGAAGCTGAGAGGATAAAATTGACACATCAGTCAGCTTCTGAAATAGCAGCAGGGAAGACTCAGGAGGTGGAGAACCCCGAGGTATAGACCCCTCAAGTACCTGCTACTAGCATACCCAGTGTTCCCACACTCATGCTAGTCCCATTTGTGCAAGAAAAGGGAAAGGAAATCCCTGATTTCAACACTGTGTTTTATGATAGAGCAACGAAAAGGATAATCAAGAAGACAGAAAGGAAAGTTGAAGCAGGAGACCTACCAGGAAAGATGATAATGGATACTGCTATGATGTTAGGAGCAGATCAGGATCCTAGTATCACGCTGAGAGCCGGGGCTGCAATAATCGATGCATCAGAAGACAACATAAATAAGGTGATGATTGAACTAGAGTCATCTAAGAAAACCTCTGCTCAGCTAAAAGATACCTTGAGGAAAGAGAGAGAGGAAGGAAACAGGTTGAAGCGTAAATTTGAACACTTACAGAGGGAGATGAAGACTACTGAGGCTGGGTTGCAAACCCTACATGAAGAGAGACAGGCTCAGGAGACTATGCAAGAATGCCTTGAGCAAGTACAAGCAGAAGATCAAGAGTTGAAAAAGGAGAAGGAGCAGTTACTGGAAAAGGTGGGGGACCTAGAAGAACAACTGAAGATCCTCTTGCAGGCCAATGATATGCACACCCTAGAACTGAGAAAGGAACACCAGGAGCATATTTATGCTTTGAACACTACATTGGAAGTAGCAAGAGAATAGCAGGTTGATATTGAGCCTCTCAAGTAGCATGTATTGACCAAGAAAACCAATATGTTGTAGCTGCAGACTGCTGTAGAAGAAGAAAGGTGTAAAGTGATGCAGATCGATGACCATTTGGAGGAGATTCTGGAAACTGCATCCTACTTGGTGGACAGGTTCCAGGACATCCTAGAGGTCATGACTGTATGAATGGCAAGGTTAGAGAACAACAAGGAAACCACAGTGGAGCTACCGGCAAACGACCACCAGGCCCTCAAATAGGACTATAACCTAGTGGATTTTACTATTAATACCACTGAAGATTTCAAGAAGGCATTGAAGAAGACAAAGGGATTATGCACCGAATTATTCAGAAGAATTCTCAATACATTCAATCGGTGCCAGATAAAAGCGGAGGAGAGGTTGGAAGATTTTCTAGATCACGATTCCTTTGTAGAGCTATTACAGAAGAGATTCCAGGAGAAAGAAGCTAAGGTGTAGGATATCAGAGCCATGGATGATCTGATCTTGAGAAGCCAAGTAGATCACCCACCTATCAGTATACTGCTTCTTGAAGATCAGCTGCGTTTGAGTATGTCCAGGGTCGAGGCTATCAAGAAACAAGCTGAGAAATTTGAGATAAATATTCAATTTTTAGAACCTTGTACTTTTGAAGGCATCGCTAATGAGGCTGCAGCGTGGAGGAAGTTTTTGGATAGTCAAGTGGGCCCTTCCTAATGAAGGGTGGGTCATCATTATAATTTGTAACTAATTTTTGTAAAACATTTAATAAAAATAGAACGTTGGGAGACGAGAGGTTGGGAAGCCCAAAGGCCACTTTGGGCAGCCCAACCGTCTGACCCTTTTTGTATAAATGTAAAAGACTTAGAAGAAAGGGGGGCTTTTTCCCAGTGAAACTGGTGAAGACATATTGTAAGAAGAACTATTTCCTTTTGCAATAGAAAATTTACAGTTTTCCTATTGGAGAAAGCTTAGTGGAATATTCAAAAGTTGTGCTATGGATTTGTTGAAGAGGAACTATTTCATTTTCAGCTTTATGTCCATTAACTGTGAGATCGTTCTAACTCATTGAAACTATGTTCTTGTATGAATAATTTATGGTTTATTTCATGAATATTTCCACTATGAGTAATGTATGATGCTTAATAAACAATTGGCTATCTGATTGTTGAAATATCTTTAATCTTTCATGTGTTGTAGATAAGAATATCAGCTACCTGTAATTTCTGTTTATAAGGCATGAATAATCCACATTACTCATAAATAAATCATTTTCTAGCTCCCCGAAGATAGGTGGATAGGTAGGTAGTTAGTTAGTTTATTTCATTCTTGCATATGTGATGCAGATGCTTGTGAGCCTAAGACGAGAGGTAAGAACCTGCGCATCACATTGTGACGCTCCCTGCATCCTCATCATCCTGCATTGTTAGTTAAGCATTTGTATTTGCATACATTAAGTCAAAAATACAAAAACTCGGTGGACCGGGCTGCAACTGGTAAAACCTTTGTTTTGTTGCTTGACCTACGGTGGCCGGACCGCAAACTGGATGGATTCCCTATACCAAACAGTCAACGGGCTAGTTGGGAACATTGATTGGGGAGAATCCCTTACTATTGTTGCCTGCAAATTTCCAGGCCCCAACAGAATTGGTGCTAGAAGGAGGGCTGCTAGTGCATGGATGGCCATGGAAAGATGTTTTCCTAAGACTACCTTACCAACAGATATTTGAAGCTTGTAACCTGACCCAAGTACTTACAGATTTCGGTTATACCTCTGAAGTAAGAAATCCTTTTCTCATACTGCGTTGTTCTTTGCTCAGACTCTTGTTCTTGTAGCTATGCCTATGGCTGGAATCAATGTAAATCAGCCCAACCCATTACCAGCGTGGAGAGCAAGGTCTCCTTTGAACCTTACACCGCCTTTGCATAACTTACCCCAAGGATTTGACAAGTTGTTGCCTAAGTTTGACCCCGAAGAAAGGATTGATGAAACACCTGCAAATTTTTTATCTAGCATTAGAAAGGCTAAGAGCTAGGGAATATGAAGATGTGGTCTGTAGACTGTTCCCTCACACCCTGAAAGGAGCAGCAGCATCCTGGTATTTCAATCTTCCTACAAATTCGATTCTTGATTGGGACACATTCGAGAAGGTTTTCAGAAGTAAGTACACAACCAAGAAAACACATGCCTCATTAATGAAAGGTCTTGGTTTGTTAAGAAAAGAGAAGAATGAGAAAGTATGTAGTTTCACTCAAAGATTTTCAATATACCTAAAAAACTTTTCTGAAACTGACAGACCTTCAGACAAGGTTTTAATTGAGTATTTTACCTCATCCCTAGGACTCGAGCTGGCCATGTTTGCCAAAATGAAAGCCAAACCTACATTGGTAGAAACTTATGAAGAGGCCAAAAGAGTAGAGGCTGATAGGGAAAGTGTAGAATATTATCCAGACCCATCTGGAAAGGAAACTACAGATAGAAGAGCTTTACCACTGTCTAAACATAAAGAGGATCACTCATTAGATTATCAGGGAATGCTGAAAATGATGTAGAAGTTATCCATCCAAATAATTGATCTGGAAAAGGGAAGGGACATTCAGAGAACTTATAAACCCCATTACCCGAAAAGGGAGGATGGAAGATCCCTTCCCCAAAATTAGCCTCAATAAATATAACAGAAATAGGGGGGGATATGTACATTTCACCAGCAACCTCACTCGGAGAAGAAGTGCCCTCAATGGTTGAATTCAATGTCTTTGGTAATGAATAAGTTGCTGAATCCGGAATTGACTGAAGAAAGAAGTGAAAAAGGAGGAAAAGAACATACCATAGAAAAGCAAGATGATGATACAATGTTCTTATGGAATGGGGCTTCATTGTTTAACATAGAATAAAATTCTCTCAAGTCTCAATGTACGCCTACATCCACAAAAGATAAGAACTTAGCAATTAAGGACAATGCAATACTTCTAAAGGTTAAAGAATTGCAAGAGAAAGTCAAGAGGCAGGTAGATGTGAATGATAAAAATGATATGCCTAAAGTCATCACTTGCAAACAGGAAACAGAGCCACTTGTTGAACCAGCCAAACATGTGGAAGATGATGAGGAAGGAAAAGCTGACAAACTTAAAGAGGGGATGCCCATAAAAAACCAACCTATGGAAGAAAAGATCGAATTAACTAGGACAAGGAAAACCAGCACTCCACCTTTTCTTGTGACTCTTGAAATTTTGAATCATAAAGTGCATAATTGTTTGGTGGACTCTGGGTCATCGATGAATGTTATGCCTCTGGCAGTTTGCAAAAAACTTAATGGGCAGCTAAAACCTACTATTCGGGACATCACCCAACTAGACAAGACTAGTGTTAAAGTAGTGGGGGAGATGGAAAATGTTCTGATTCGATTGTATGCAAATGAAAGGGTATGTCATTACATTGATATTGTAGTAGCAGACATACCTGATGGTTATGGAATGATCCTGAACCGAGATTGGAGAGCAATACTAAATGGGTACTTTTCTTCAGATTGGTCACACTTGTGGTTACCTCAGAAGGTCAGCCCAAACCTGATTAAGATATTAAGAGAGCCCTATATGAAGCACAATGTCACTAAGCTAGGAGAGGGAAATGAATCTGCTGAGTATGTTCTAGGAAATTATCTGACTGAGCTAGAATTAAGACATCTTACTTCAAGAAAGGCTAGTTATATGACTGACACTTAGCCTGAGCTCTTTCAACTGCCTCAGGCTGTAAGAAATGATTATAGAATAGTAGACATGTGTTCAGTTTCAAAAACAGCACAGCTTGATCATAGTTAAACGATTCATTTCTATTATTCAGCCCATCCTTTAAGTGCTCATGATTAAAGATTTTGAGGGGTGGGCAATAATTTTTCTTTTCTTTTGCTTTGTACATAAATAAACTGTTTGTGTTCTTTAATGATTGGATGCTTTCACTTTTGATTATCTACTTTGATGTTGTTTTATTTTATTGCTTTGATAGCATTTCTTTTGGTTTTGAATAAGAAGGCAAACTTTTGGTTGCAATGGAAACATCAGGGTTCTCTATTAACTAAAATCTTGAGTGAAAGACTGTGCTTTAAAAGTATAGAATGTCTTCTAGTAGTAGTGTTCCTAGCTGGCAAAGCATTCATTGAAGTCTTACTTAACACCTGTAAATAACTCGGAAGTAAAAGAGGTCTGGAATACTATTTAGAGGCTCCATCCATTTCACATCTTAAATATCCAAGGGGGTGACAGCAAAAGACCCATGGAAAGGAAGCAGAGTAAAACAATATTTCATATATAAATGATCCCATGTCATATATTAAGAAAAGCAAAAAAAAAAGCTATCAAGATTCCAAACTCCTTGAAGAAAAACAATACATATCAAAGCAAAATATCAAAACATGAAATACTGAAGGGCCACAAGATCCTCTCCGTCCGTGAACTGAAATATGAAGTACATTGTTCACACAAAAGGACACTATGGGATAGAGGATCCTGAACTAAAATTCAGTAAGAAGGGCCTGCAGGAGGACTCATATCAAAAGAACTAAAGTTCAAAAGGCACAAAAGTGCAGTCGGCATGGGAATGAGGAACAAAAGGATAATACTGTTTACCCTCTGTTACAATCCTGTGGTGTCCAAGCTGTAAACTACTTGAGGACAGGAAAAATAAACCTCACTTAGTTGGCCTCAAAAGAGTCATTAAGACTTGCAATGCTTCTGATGTTACGATCTCCCAGAAGAATGGACTTCTTTAAATACTTTAAATGCATTTTTTGGCTTCCTTAGGAATACAAGCGTCTAGAAGATTTCCTTTGTATTCAGACAGTCTTGCACTGGGAAGGAGTTAATTCAGAGATCTGGGGTTCACCAGGTAGTCGCCAATTGTTGCAGCTGCAACTATTTCCCAAAATTCCAAAAAAAATTAGGACCCCCCTTTTTCTTTGCTTATCTTGATTTTATGCTTTGATTTGGTCAGGGAACTTTCAGAAAGAGTTTCTCATACTGAATTGGTTTACCACCTGTTTACATCTCCCTCTAACGCTGGAAATTTTCCCTTTTTTATCAAGCCTTATCATTATTTTTGATACATTTTAAGCCACTCTGAATCGGAAGTTTGTCAATTGACATTCCCACTGTTGCGGATGTTTTTGCCTTGTCATTTCCTGCCGTTGCGGAGATATCTACAGTTTGGTTTTCCATCATTGCGGACAGATTGTGGGCTTTTCCTTTGTTTTTCTCTCCGATCATTTGGTTGATTTTTGATTTTTTTTTTGGTTCTACATCGGAAGGTGTGGTTATTTCCTTGTCCGCCGTTGCGAAATATTTTTTTCATTCAGTTTCCATACGGATGGGTTTTCGCTTTCCTTCTGATTTATGGGTTTCAGTTGTCTTTTGGCTTTGTATCGGAGCCTTTTACCATCGCTCTCTCTGCTGTTGCGGATGGGTTTGAGCTTTGAGGTCCCGACGTTGCGGATGGGAAAGGCGTTAGGCTTCCGATGTGTAGTCATTTGGTTTCCCTCTTGAACTTTATGGACGGTGTTACGTTATGAGCTTCCACCGTTGCGGAGGAGTTTAAGCTTTTGGCTTCCGACCCAAAAGGCCTCCGGTGTCCAACCATTAGTTTTTTTTTGGTAGGCCTTGCCTATCATTGCGGAGGGTTTTATGCTATGGCTTTCTGCCATTGTGGAAAAAGCAGTGCTTTGCCTCCCGATACAGAGTTAATTCTCATCTGATCCGTTAAGTTTCTCACATGCGGGCCATGTCTATATATTCATGGGGAGGCAAGGTATTATTCTATCGATTTTTTTTTAACTGTCGGGCCCATCATTGTTTTTTTGTCGCGCTCGCCCGGTTCCTCAATTGCGGTACCCTCAGTAGAGGTGTCTCCACTGCGAGGCCTTCCAGACCTCTCCACGTCAGATACGTCCATGCTAGGTAGGTTTATTCACCTTCTCCCGTTCCTTTTGAGGCATGTGCAAAGATTGATGTGGTTAGTCTTAGTTACGGTGGTTTCCTTCACCCGTTAGATGTATGCGTATATGATAGGGGGGGGGGTGTTATTTTGACTGCTAGCACTAGAATTTTGACCTACAGAGCATTTTTCACCCGTGGTTGTTGGTGCGCAGCCTTGTGCGCAGTGGGTGGGGGTTTGGTGCAGGCGGCCGTTACACCGCCTACACCAAACCGCCCTGTGTACGATAATGAGGTGCAGGGGGAGGTTTTGTTGTGATTTTTCTATAATATTTTGGTAATTTCATCCTTTTGTTCGAGGTTCATATTTCCCATTTTTCTTGAACCCCAGCCTGTGTTTCTCATGCCGTCCTGCGTAGTCCTTTTGGGCTCGGTCGTTAGAAACCCTAGTCGGTTAGAAGGGATATGCCGCTATTGTCGTTTGTTAGCTGGGAATCGCATGGGTAGTGAGTTTGATAGGATCATTTTTGCAGTCGGATGACAATAGTACCCGGGGAGAGTGAAATGTGTAGTCGGCTTAATGTAAATTTTCTCCTGCGAACTGCACAAGTTCTTGTTGATTTTAATCCAGCTAGGCTATTTATTGTGAAAATGTTTGTTATTATAAAACGTAGGAGACTCTCACAGTCATACTGCATATAACTACTTCTAATTATCTCTTTGTTGATATACATGGACTAAACTAATGAACACTGCACATTGCATTTTAATGGTTCTGATAGTCAGGGCATTTTTTAGGCCATACATGCATGCATTTGCTTCCCTACTTGCTATCACATTAAGACACATGAAAATGGCACATCGCATATGGATGTAGTTTTATTGTAGTCTAGAAGATGGTTGACGGAATGATTTAATATCATACAGCACTATTTTGTATCATGCTAAGATAGTGTGCATTTGGTTGTAATAGTCCTGTTAGTCAGGCCAGTCAGGTTATGCAAGATTATATCCTAGCTTCATGGACTAGTTGCTATCATGATACACATAGAAATAATAAAATGCTGCATAGTGTCTTGTGAATTTATGCAACTTGAATTTATCAATATTACAATGTTATATATGGCAGGAAGAATTTGAATCCACCATGTCCAAGAGGCAGACGAAGAAGGCCCCTGTGGTCGAAGAAGGACCAGAAGTAGAAGAGGTCACAAAGACCGAGTACATATATGAATACACTCAATGTGTTTCTGGTGTGGAACCTGAGTACAAATGGGGTGAAGTATATAGATTGATTTCCCGCAGGGAGGTTCCCGACATGGGCCTCGAAGAAGAATCCATCTATGCTAACATAGAGAAATATTCTCTCATGAAAGTAGCCACCAGACTAGAGTTGTTCCCATGCTCTGAGGTAATTGGATGGATTCTTCCCCAAGTAGACACCACTACAATGATCATGGGAAATGTTGAAGGACAGGGCTATGCTACATTTAGCCCTAGATATGTGGCGTTGGCTTATCACCTACCAGAAGCCCAGGTTTTCTTGTCAGAGGATTGGCCGAAAAGCATCAAAATGGACCTGGTGTGTGGCTAGGGTTTTACCCCTAGCTTGTGCGAATGAGCACATACTAAGGAGAAGGGACTCCTTAGTAGCAGTTCAATAAGTGTAAGTTAAAATGCTAAAATATAAATATAAACTACTCTAAACATATGAATGAAATAGAAAAACGAGATATAACAATTGGTTTTTTGAATTAATATTACCTCCAATGTGAAGGTTGGTGAAGCCCTTTGTAGTGATCCAAGAGGGTTTCTCCAAGCTCCAACTTGCTCGTTCTCTTTCTCCAATGGTGGAAATGGGCCAAAAGGGGCTCTCAAGGTGAAAGTAGCTCAAGGGTGAGCTATTTTGGCAGAGTGAGGGTGCTTATGATTGTGGATGTGAAATAAGGGGTCTCGATCACCTATTTATAGTTTTTCAGTGGTGGAGTGTTGGCCCATGGTTTTGGAAACCATATGGTTTAGGGTAGCTGTATAGGGTTTTTTCCTCCTTTTCCTCATTATTTTATATTTTTTTCTTCCCTTTTTAGGCTTTTTTGATGGTTTTATAGCCTTTTGGAGGCATTTTAGGCCTTTTGGAGGCTTTTTAGTGGGATTTTTGCTATTTTAGAGGAATTTTGGATATTTTTGGAGGAAAAAAGGGGTTTTTAAGGGAAATATGGTAGAAAAATGGACAAATGAGCCATGTAGTGGGGTAGATGAGGTAGTGAACACTTTTTGGGTGTTAACAGATTGCCCCCTGATGTGCGAGGGCAGGAGCTCATCATATGGCCGATGGACATCATAAGTCATAAATGGTGTTCCTGGGGTGTGGAGAAGAGAAGAAACAGATGGAAGCCCGAAACAATGATCCTGAACCAACTGCAAGAACTAAAAGTACATAACCTCAATAATGGATGAGGAATCATCTGATCATATGGACGAGGCGGGCATTCCCACGCTCGTATCAGGATATAACATAATAATAAAAAGGGGGTCCAAAATATGGGGACCTAACATATACATGGCCTCAAATACTGAATGAGGAAGAATCTCAATATATGGACGAGGCGGGCATACCCATGCTCGTATCAAGATACATAAACATAACTGTGAGGCCCAAAAAGAGGGACCTGTAGTATACATAAAAAACCACTGTGTATATCATAAGGGTCTAGAAGGGACACAAATTTGGGACATACTGCTGGGCTGACCATGTCTGAGCTGAAAAACGGATGCACTGGAATGACGGAAGTGCTACTGAATGTGGTACCAAAGGAACTGATGAGCTGCTGGATCAGAGTGACAAGGGTCATACTCGCAATGGTACACTGGAACTGAACTGGGTACTCAAGGAAGCATGGAGCTGGATGGCTTCCGAATACAATCGCTAACGCAGCCCGGAAATCCACGGGAACATATAACTGGGCGTTCTGAAATGACTCACCAATGTGCTAGAGTTGAGGGAAATTCGGGGTCTTCGACAAATAATGGAAGGGATATAAATCCTGCGTGATTCTCAATGATGCGATCAAGGTGCTGAAGTTCAGCATGTGAGAAACAACCATTCGGAGAGGCAATGATGACTCCTCCCAAAATGGTCCGTAGGCACTCACCACAGATGGTGATGGGTCCAAGGCGCAGGGGGCTCTGGGTCTATCCTCTGGAATAGAGGGGCTGTCGTCGACAGAGGGAGACCTGCAACTATCAAGGCAATGATGTTTCCTTAACAGGAGCATGAGGTGGAAAACTGAAATGTGATAGTACTGATGGCAGGATTGATAAACTGGGGGGAATAACTGAGCAAGTAGAGTGGGTGGAATCAAACTTCCTTCGTTCAAAGTATGATGGCGGGGATGATCGGGCAGCATATGAAATTGACTGGTGGTAAGGGGATCATAGATGTATTGGATCTGGGAGGGTGACTGGGCTGAGGGAGACTCAAGCTGTGGTAAAATGGTAAGAGACTGCAGAATACTCTGAGCAAAGGTGACCTAATTGGGGGTGCTGCCGAGAGGGTCGATCATAGTGCCAAGAGGAATGAGGGGACTTCGTCATGGGTTAGGGAACTAGAAGAAGTGTGTATATAAAATGGTACTGTCGTGTGGATTTATACGAGCCCAGGACAGTTCATGCTCGTGGTTGCTTTCAATTTTAAGGAGTTTGAAAGCAATAAGAAGACTCGGAAGTAATGGAATGGTACTGTCATGTGGATTTTACGAGCACAGGACAGTTCATGCTCGTGGTTGCTTTCAATTTTAAGGAGTCTAAAAGCAAATCAGAAGACTCTGAAGTAATGGAATGGTACTGTCGTGTGGATTTTATGAGCCCAGGACAGTTCATGCTCATGGTTGCTTTCAATTTTAAGGAGTCTGAAAGCAAACAAGAAGACTCTGAAGTAATGGAATGGTACTGTCGTGTGGATTTTATGAGCCTAGGACAGTTCATGCTCATGGTTGCTTTCAATTTTAAGGAGTCTGAAAGCAAATAAGAAGACTCTGAAGTAATGGAATGGTACTATCGTGTGGATTTTACGAGCCTAGGACAGTTCATGCTCGTGGTTTCTTTCAATTTTAAGGAGTTTGAAAGCAAATAAGAAGACTCCAGGGGGGTTGCTTCCTTGGGTAGCGATATCAATTTGGATGACAGGTGAGATGTTGGCCATGTTACCCTCCTTGAAGGCGTCAAGAGTAGGAATAGGGTCCTTGAACCAGTTGACCTTAGGGGGAAGGAAGTCTTTGGATTCAACTGCAAATTGGGTAGCAGTGTTAGAGGAGGATTCATCTGGGAGGAAGTAGGAATGATGGTGCATGTCATCCCAGGGATACTCCAAGGTAGTGAGAGCCTCGAGGATTTCCTCATCAGTACGGAAATTTTGTGTCGTCAAATCGGTTGACGAGGGAGTAGTGCCGGAAGAGATCATATAAATGGTATTATCCTCTTCGGAAGGGGAAGAGACCGGGGGGTGGATCTCCTCAATGGTGGGTGGTGCCGTCTCAAGATCCAGATTGTTCATCTCATAGAGAGCTGCTTTGTAATCGGGGAGATCGGGACAGTGATGTGAGTAATGCCCGTAAACACCGCATATGGCATAGGGGTGGTTAGTGCGCAGGGATTTGTCGCGAGGCTTAGGGGTTGGATCAAGTTGGACAACCGGTATACTGGGGTCATCGTCAAGCATTTGGATGTGTTCTTGTATTGTCGGTAACTGAGGACGTTGGTGAGTCACATGGCCAAACTCATCGCACAGCGAGCATTTGGGAGGAGCACAAAACATAGGGGGGTTTTTTACTGTCTTAGGAGGTGGGACAGCAGAGTAAGGTTGGGGGCCTCTGCCCCCAGTGGGTTTGGTAAGAGGGGGGGGGGGTTCATGGAGGACGACAGGGTAGTGACACTGGGAGGTGGTTGGCTAGTAGTGACAATGGGTTGCACCAATTGTAGGACGACATCTAGTGTCGGGCGGGGAACGGGAGGCAAAAGATACCAAACGGGTAATCCTAAGGTTAACCCAGGGAGGTTGAAGGTAGCCATGACCAGGGCACTAACTACTCCTGAGGGAGGGATGAGGAAAGGAATGGTATGGATGGGTGTAACACCAATGTGACTAGGTACCAAAGGGGGTTTAGGCAACAAAGGCGATTGATTAGTAGGAGTTTGTGTGTGATGGGACAAGGTAAATAGGTCGGACACGTTAGTGTCGGGTGACAGGGGTGGAATAGATTGGAAGGTCGAGGTCATTGGCGCATCTGAGTAAACTCCGGGCCCCATAGAGGAAACAAGTGAGGTGGTGGTACCCGAAATAGGTTGTTCAACCATGGGGAGAACATTTTTGGGTGCCGCGGGGGCATTGGGATCATAGTAGGTGAGTTGGTTGACCTTGACCACACGTCCCCCATGGGGGAACATCATGGTATGAAAAACAGAAGAAGCAACCGCCCGCATGGCATACATGTAGCTGCGACCAAGTAAAAGGTTATAATCAAGCTGTGCGTTAATAACCTCAATGTCGATGAGGATGGTTTTTCCAGCCAGCTAGACGGGGACGTTAGTTAATAGGCCTTGTGGTTGAGCCGAACGGCTATCATAGGCTCGCAATGTAGTAATGGACTGATGGAGAGGGGGGGATCCCAATTTCTACCAGATAAAGGTGGATATGACACATGTAGAGGCACCTTCATCAATAATGCATTGATGGATGACAAAAAAATCCGAACGGAAATAGAAACGTGGAACACTAAAGTGGAAGGCATGCGGGGTTCGAATTGGTCCAAATCAAATGCCATTAAATTCGAATCATTTGGATCGATAGCCCCAATGGCTGAGAGTAAAGTCTTGTGCTATGAAGGGCAATTTTTTAAGACTTCTAACACAGACATGGATGCAGGAGATTGGGCTAAGTCATCGACAATGTTGTAGTTTCACGCAGCCCACGCATTGGGGTTATTGTTGATATGGCGAAGCAGGAAACGAGGTACTTTGGGAGCACCATCTAGTGGAGGTGGAGGTATACGTAATTCCTGATTAGTGGGCTGAGCGTTAGTGGGTTTATCAGCCGGAGGGGCTTCAGGGGTGGAGCCATATTGGTTCCGCTGGGTCTGGAGGTTGACCTCATCAGAGGACATCATCAACAAGTGGTGGGTACCTGAGTCAAACATGGGTTGATCAGGAGCAGCGTAAGTGATTTGTTGCTGGGTTGGCGCATTGGCTTGAGGGGGAGCCAACGGTTGAGTGTTCACTATGCCTTGGTTTGGTAAGGGGTTTTGCAACACCAAAGGTGGCTGCTGAGGTTATGGGGGGTTGGGTGGTGCTTGAGGAGCCACATGCCCTTGGTGGTGGGCATCATCAACCCAAAGTTGTTGATCTCACTCCAAGTGTGGGAAAACATGTGTGTAGTGGCCATAGACCCCGCAAATAGAACAAGGATGGTTTGTTTGCAAATTGGGGTTTTTAGCCTGCTTGGGCGGGCGATCAAGGTTTTGATTAGTAGGGGCTGCATTATTATTATCGGGGGGATTAGGGGGGTGACCAGCTTGGTCTGTAGGTTGGTTGTTTCCATGATTTCGGCCCCTGCTGCGGTTTTGTTGGCCCTGGTTGCATTGGTTGTTCTGGTTTTGCTGCGGGTTTTGTTGGGCGTAAAATTTCCCTTGGGCAGCAGGTGGATTCTGAGGTTACGCAGGTGCTGGAGCAGGTTGCAGTGGATGATATGTAGGTGGAGGCTGCGCAAGTGTAGCAACTTGAGGGGGTTGCTGATAAGGCTATGGAGCGGGTTGTGGGTTTGCCGCAGGGGCTTCCTGTGCCGGGTAATAAGTAGGTTGGGCTTGTGAAGGCGCAGGAGCTAGTGCAGCTTGCTGGTGGTAGTAGGGCTGAGGTGCGACTAGGGGGGTGTAAGCGGGAGTCGCATGACCGAAGCATTGAGGTGGATATGAGGGTCCATGGGAATGGTGGTGATGTGTCATGGGAGCATACGAGTTGGTTGCTCCAGACTGTGAGGTAGCCTGCGAAAGGTCAAGGCCAGGGGTAGGACGTGCTATGGAAAATGATTGAGGATGCGAAGAGACACGACCAATGATGCCACCGGCAGTGTGGGATGCCCTCGGCGCATCATGCTGGGAGGAAATGCCATGAGGGGCATCAGGTATAATGGTATAGAGATAACCCGACTGGGCGTAAATGAGGTCGAATTGTTGGGCTTTAAGGATGGCCTCTTCTTTAGACTGGGGTCTTTCAGATGCCACATCCTTAGTAATGACAAGAAGAAGGGATTTGAGGAACCAATCTAGGAAGATACGGTCATCTAGTTTGATTTTGCATAAGCTATAGCATCGACACCACTCATGAATGTGGTCCATGATGTGGGTAGCTGTGTTTTGTCTACATGATAGGAGGATCTCAATGCTCGCGTCATAGCGGACAGGTAACTGGAAGAACTGCAGG
>LPNX010248336.1:62169-114624 GCA_001517045.1 Pseudotsuga menziesii
GCTGTGGTTTTGTTGGCCCTGGTTGCATTGGTTGTTCTGGTTTTGCTGCGGGTTTTGTTGGGCGTAAAATTTCCCTTGGGCAGCAGGTGGATTCTGAGGTTACGCAGGTGCTGGAGCAGGTTGCAGTGGATGATATGTAGGTGGAGGCTGCGCAAGTGTATCAACTTGAGGGGGTTGCTGATAAGGCTATGGAGCGGGTTGTGGGTTTGCCGCAGGGGCTGCCTGTGCCGGGTAATAAGTAGGTTGGGCTTGTGAAGGCACAGGAGCTAGTGCAGCTTGCTGGTGGTAGTAGGGCTGAGGTGCGACTAGGGGGGTGTAAGCGGGAGTCGCATGACCGAAGCATTGAGGTGGATATGAGGGTCCATGGGAATGGTGGTGATGTGTCATGGGAGCATACGAGTTGGTTGCTCCAGACTGTGAGGTAGCCTGCGAAAGGTCAAGGCCAGGGGTAGGACGTGCTATGGAAAATGATTGAGGATGCGAAGAGACACGACCAATGATGCCACCGGCAGTGTGGGATGCCCTCGGCGCATCATGCTGGGAGGAAATGCCATGAGGGGCATCAGGTATAATGGTATAGAGATAACCCGACTGGGCGTAAATGAGGTCGAATTGTTGGGCTTTAAGGATGGCCTCTTCTTTAGACTGGGGTCTTTCAGATGCCACATCCTTAGTAATGACAAGAAGAAGGGATTTGATGAACCAATCTAGGAAGATACGGTCATCTAGTTTGATTTTGCATAAGCTATAGCATCGACGCCACTCATGAATGTGGTCCATGATGTGGGTAGCTGTGTTTTGTCTACATGATAGGAGGATCTCAATGCTCGCGTCATAGCGGACAGGTAACTGGAAGAACTGCAGGAAGGTTGAGGCAAGGGAAGAAAAGGTGTTATGGGTTCCGTGGGGTTCCTTGATATACCACTTGGCTGCAGAGCCAGTGAAGGTGTGCTGTAAGAGACGGAGGCGAATAGAGTCGTCCACTATGGAGTTGGAGGAACACCATAGATGGAAGGACACAATGTGGTTTTGTGGGTCCTCACCTACCTTTCCCTCGAACTTAGGGATGTCAGAGGGGAGCTTGGTGGGCATGTGAGGCCACACAGGGTCATGTCGGATATGGTCGTTGGTCAATCCGGCTAGGTCAGGCAGGTTGAGGCTAGCCATGAATGGCAAACTGAAAGAAGGATGTGACACAGTAGTGGGTTGGACCAAGTTGGGGCCAATGCCCCCAAGTGGAGGGGTAGTGTTAGGGAGGTTTCCCCCAAGTGGGGGAACTAAGGTGGTATGGGATGGTCCTACACCACCATGGGTAGTGTGAGCCACTGATGGAGTCACTACTACATTTCAACCAAAAATCCGACGGCCGTAATGTCAGATTTTCGACACTTCCCTGTCGCATCTATGACACTTTGATTTTTTTTTAAGCGTCGGAAACTTGTCGTCGGTTATCCGACATCTGCTTAATTCGTCGGTTAAGCGACACCAAATTTTAGCGTCGATGAGATGCCAGTGTCGGTTAAGCGACACAAAGAACCATCGCTTAAGCGACGGAGATAAAAGTTCGGCATCGGAAAAGCGACATAAGTAACCGTCACTTAAGAGACGATTTGTTAATAAAAATGCCTAAAGCCGTCGATTAAGCAACGGGTCGTCCATTTTTTAAAAATAAAAAAATGTTTGAAGCCATCGATTAAGCGACGGGGTTTCCAATTTTTAAAAATAAAAAAATCCCTGAAGCCGTCGATTAAGCGACGGTTTGTGAATAAATTTTTTTTTAAAATTACCTGGAAAACCCGAGTTTAATTTGAAAACCAACCTGACTTCATATTCCTATAAAGAGGTGTGACTCAAGGGCAGCACAACAAGCGGCAGAACCCTCATGCTAAACTGCCGGCGATATGAATTATACCCATTTGTTTATTCTTATATATTGAGATATGATTTATTTGTGTGATATCGACTTGAATGAAACACTTTATTAAATAGAGTAAGGAATTAGTACGCAAGGGACGACTATCTTCAAGCTCCTGCCTTTGAGCTCGGACAGTTTGAGCCTTAGTAGGAAGCATAGGAGGATTTGCAGACTTTATGAGGATGACTCTTCCTGTAGGTAGAATTTAGCCATTGATAACCCCATTGCTTCCTTTTCTTATTATTCTTCTGCACTTTGGGTTGCCAGTCAACCATCCTTTTTAAAAAAAATTACCTGGAAAACTCGAGCTGTTCCCTGACAAATACTCGGGAAGTCGCACAATGCAATTGTATAAACCTACTTCAAAAAACACTAATATTATACCAAGATTGTAAAATCTAATCAACCACTTCCACAGCAGACTTTGTTACCAATCCATCTCTAGTAATTATCCTTGACAAATACAATGTCCAAATGCATCATAGATGCATCTAGCAGTACTGAAGAGGAAGCCAATTTAATAGACAGAGAGTGAAAGCTGTGTAATACAGAACGCTGGAAAATAAAGTGTGATAGGAGATGCTATCTATTACAATTTGCAAGATGATGCACCCTCTGTTTATGGCCATGGATTTTAGTTGTGACTTCAAAGACATAAGCATGCCCTATATTAATGATGAGAACTCCTCTGAGGGATGAAATCCAATGCCATGATCAGACCTTTCCTTCACTGCTCAGAAAAGGGTTTATAAAAATATAAGGAAACAGTTGAACAAAAATATGAATCGAAACACCAACAATAGAAGATGATGATTATCACTCATGTCAAAACAAATAATTGCTCAAAACAAATACCCAGCATATCAATGCCATGTTGGGTTATTTTTCAAGCAAATGCCATCTCCAAATGTACAGGTACATTTGGTTCAGACAAAAGGTCATACAGCATACCTAATACAACTGGCAGCACAGTTGTTACCTGCATCCTGGACTTCAACTTCCACCTCCAGTAGTGCTATCCTGAAAAGATGTGGCAGTCTGTCTGCTAGTTCAGGGAAGATATGGAGCACTTTTCAATTGGAAAAGTGATCTACATAAGCAGAAAAATACTCGCTTAATCAACCAGCTCCATCATGAGATCAAACAAATTAGAGAAAGGACTGTCCAACACCATCCCAACAATTGATGGATCCTCTGCTCCATAGAGAAGGCTACAACAGAACAAGGCTTTAGACACTGAATGCAATCCATATAACTTGCTTTACCTTAATTTCTGAAGCAGAAAATTGTATAATTCACTATCCACTATGGACTTGTGTCAAATAATTGCTACAATGTAATCTAACATCTGTAAGTCATTTTGTACTTGCAGTCAATTATGCATCCCATAATGGCCATGTTGTGCAGCTCATCTAAACCTCACTTGGCCATTGGGCTCACACTGTGCAGGTCCATATGGTCCCTTAGACGAGTGGACGTATGTGCCGGTCCATACTTCCAAGGCATTTCATGTGAAGATGCCTCACATAGCTACAAACATCAACATAATGTGCAACTGTAAATGCTAGAAATGCTTGAAACAGAGCATATTCAAAGTAATTATATTTGTGATTATATTTAGAGTAACTATATTTATGTGTATTCAATAGCCTATATGTCTATTACAGTGGCTGGGTAGCAACATGATAAAAATTAATCTTTGCTGATTTGAAATCTAATAATAGAACCCAAAAGAGTATGTGCATAAGAATGACCAATTAATTCTTTGCAGAGTGCAAATATTATACACAGCCAAATTTTGGCCACCTAATCTCAATCGTAATCACAAGATCGAGGCAACCAAAATTAAAATCAGGCTCCCAAGACAGCATGAACAGCGGTGCATGCTAAACAACATTTTATATTTTAATGACTGTTCTAACTAAAATGCATTTGAAATTTGAATCCTAATTCCCTTTCTAAGATACAACTTACCTTTGCTGGTGCACATTGACCCTTTTCCCCTGCTAGCAAAGTATCTTTGTTAACAACATCCTACATAAAAAAACTCGGCCCATCATCTTTCAATAATTGGGAACCTGTCCATATAAAAGCAATTAAGGAACCCAATGTTACATTTAGAAGCCGCCAAAATAATGCCTGGATTGATAAATCCATTCAATGCACCCACCGCTAGCCCCTTTTAAATTCTAATATTGGGAAAAAAATCATTTAACACCGTTATACATAAATGGTGACAATGTGAGCTCGATCACCCATAAATACCAATGATAAACAGGCAGTATAGTTATAAGCAGCTTCCAATGAGAACGTGACCCATCTTGTGTTCAAATTTCATGACAATGAAATTTGAAAAATAATGCTGATGCAGAAGAATATGATGAGAATTGGCATTAATTCGGTAAATAGAATTAAGCAAATTTTGTTAAAACTTCTTGATAGCTTATGTTAGAACATCATATGTCATTCAAATACATGTAAAATAATTTGTGGGTGTGTGGGTATTTTTTCTTTTAAAAAGAATCTTTAAGGTTTGCTAAAGAACTTTATTCCAAAAAAATTGCAGTCATTAAATTCAAAATTTGCCATTCAATTCACCAATGACCCAATTTTGAAATTCGCCGGTAAATTTGAAATTCTCCTTTGAATTCGCCAGTAAATTTGATATTCTCCTTTACATTGACCAATGCTTGAGATTCGACGAATATTCTAATTTTATCGAGAAAATCCACCGAGTGCAGTGACTAAGATTTACAGTATGTCTTGATCTCTATACATGGCAACATCTTGAATCCATGTCAGTAAGCAGAGAGCCGACAGAGTTAGAAAGCTTTTAGAAAGCAGTCTACTTAGATAAAATAACTAGATCAAGAGAAATTACTGTGACAATTGCTGCAGGAATAAAAGAAAATAATTGAATGAAATAATGCTTCATAATGATTGTCAAGCACTTGAACTATTCATCTTCTACAGGCCTCTCCATAACTACTATGTCGAACCAATGAAGCTATATTTTCAGAAGAAAGAGAATTTGGTCCTGCATTCAAGTGATGATGATGCCCTCAAGCCCTACATTGCCAAAATGACTAATCAATAATCAGAGTGAATAAGCTAAGTAAGTTTTAACCAAGAAATGCACTATTGCCAAGTAACGATGATGCCCTCGAGCCCTACATTGCCAAAATGACTAATCAATAATCAGAGTGAATAAGCTAAGTAAGTTTTAACCAAGAAATGCACTATTGCCAAGTAACGATGATGCCCTCGAGCCCTACATTGCCAAAATGACTAATCAATAATCAGAGTGAATAAGCTAAGTAAGTTTTAACCAAGAAATGCACTATTGCCATTGATAATGTGGGACTATTTGTCCAAGGTTTCTTCTTAAATGATAAGGGGAAAGAAGTCATATTTCAAAGTGACACTTGAGAGGGAATAAAAACTAGGAATAAGCTAGAAAAGGTATTCCCTAGGAATGGATAGTGTGGGAGTAGTGGTCCAAGACTGTCTGCTAGATTGTACCTGATAAGAAATCATATTAAGTGACACTGGAGAGGGAATACAAGCTAGGAATAAGCTAGGAAAGATAGACAATATAAGGAAACTTATCCTACAACAAAGATTAGGGTCTTATATTTGTTTGGTTTGTGAGGATATGCTAATTATGTCAAGAGGATAGTTTTTTATTTTATAAAAGTTATAACTAAAACATCAAAAACTAACAAGATATGCAGAAACAGAGTTCAAAGTATTTTAATGGATATTTTAGCACCTTTGATTGATACCCATAATCTTCCATCTGGATTTTTGCACATGTCACTGCACTACCCAATCTGAAAGCATTAAAGTTGTCATTAGCTTTTAGGTATGGCTTTAGTAGGATTCCATAAGCAGATATTTTTTGGTTCATTTCACTCATGTTCTGGGCCTGCAGTGTGATTTTGACCCCTCCATATATGGTTATCTAGTGTAGACAGAGTTCTATCGACATCATTCTGAGGTCACCTACAAAGGCTTTGCGTGCATTTAAGTTATTGCCAGTTAGGAATAATCTGAAAACGTTTTTCGAAGTGGTATACCTTTCCTTGTTTTCCATGCCGACTGCGTTTGACTCATTATCTATAATAGCAATTTCTAGTAGTTTACTCAGTGTTGCAAGTTTATCGTATACTCGCAGTGAGTTCACGTAGTATTTGAATTTTGTGGCTTCACTGTTTGCACTACTGTACATAAGAGTGGATTTGTACATGCTATGATACAAACTTGAAGATGGTAATTTGTGTTTCTGGGAACTCAGATGCTCAATTGTTATTCCAAATCCACAAAGAGTATCAGAAGACTGTTAAATAAAGGCCTTTGCCAAACAAAGAGACTTAAGTAGTAGCTCAGTAGGTGCAGTCATAGGAAATGCATCAAAAGATTGTTGAGGAAATGCTGTTGCTAACCGATGAGATTACAGTTGTAGCTAAATAGGATGCTGCTGGTGTTAATTGTTGCAAGATGTCCAGGGTTGACCACAAAATCTCCACAAAGCTTAAGGGAGCTACAACCATCTGACACAAATCATAGAATGGATAGCTCCAGTATGCTCCATGCTATTGTTATATGAACGGATAGATGACAATTCTGAAAATGAATCCTTTTTCTTTAACGTTCTCTTCTGCTAGTTCTCTAGATGAAAATCTAGACATCTTGGTAGCAAGAAATTTAGAAGAGCCCAGAGTTCCTCAAGATTATTCTATGAACAAAATGCATGTTAACAAGAAGACTTGGCAGAACACTAAAAAATCCATAACTATAATATTTATTCTACGCAAGGCCTGTACTTACAAACAAACAACATGGCAGTAAGAAAAATACAAGCACAAAATCCATAAGAAACAGTTTAGAGTAATCATTGAAAAGAAGCATGAAATAATAAGACTGGAAGCAATGAGCAGCAATGGCTTTTATAATTACTCACAAATATTGATAACCCTTCATAATTAGTTACCTATTGCCAACAGTTCAGAACAAATAAAAACAAGTTTCAATTCAATAACTACCCAACCTGGAGTGGCGTTCCTGTGAGCAACAATCGATGACTGCTTTGGTAGTGCTTCAACTTAGCATTCAGTTTGCAAGATGCATTTTTTATGCGATGTCCCTCATCAATTATGATATAATGCCATAAAATTTTACTCAGTCTTGGTCGATCATGTTTGTTCATCAAGTATTCATATGTAGTTAAGAGCACATTGAATTTCTACTGAGAAATTCTCTCCCTGGTTCAACCATAAACAAATGCAAAAAATTCAACAGAAGTCAGATATTCATTATCTCTGCCATCACAGAAAGTCTCCAAGTAAACCAGAACATTTTGATGCTTGAGTTTTACCTGAATAATTGGCAAGGATCTTCAAGAGAGCTTGTATATGCAATTTTACTGATGCTAGGGGCCCAAAAGCTAATTTCACTTAGCCAACCAGACAATACAGATGAAGGCACTACTACCAAGAAAGGTCCTCTGTCATTCTCCTTTTCCATCAAGTAACATATTAATGAAATAACCTGCAAAACCCCAGCACATAGAATTTTATTTTACAGTTCATTTAGTGACTGCATGCAATATTTATTGGCTTAAATTCCTTATTTCTGTTAGAACAAATATTGAAGCCAAGAGAATCACACTATTATCAAAAGGCCTCTCTATACAACCAAAGAGCTCTATTATTCAAAGGATTTGTACCAAGACCTAATAACAACACTAACTATAATATCAATTATCAGTAAAGTGCTGACAGAATATTCAGGGAGTGGACCAGTATTATGATTTTTCCCAAAATTATCATTAAAACTAGAAAAGAAGGAAATCCTTTCAGTGTATGCTAGTAGAGCTAGTGATTTTTCATATAAACCAGATCCATTAAGAATAGCATCAAACTGAGATCTGGCAGGGATATATTTCCCAGCCATACTAGGACATATGCTATCCTGACTGGGAAATCCAGAGTCCAGACATGAAAACAACTAGATTCAAAGAAAACCTGCTCCAGAAATAGCAACATAAAAACAAAACTAACAAAAACGAATCTACAGATTCAAGCCCTAGTCATCACGGAAAACCACTACAATCACCCCTAGCTTTCTATGTTTCAACTTTCAGTTAAATTATCATTTATGTGATACATAAAATTTATTATTTTGAACCAACTCTATATCTGACAATTTTGAATAAATTTTACGTCCATACCATATGCATCCATATACCCATATCTTGGTAAATGAACATCTAGCCCAAAAATTTTGAAAACTTGTCCTGTAAAATTAATATCATTTATATATCCAATTGTAAATCTCAGCAGACAAGGAATTAAAGCAATTATGATGCACTTAGCCTAAAGAGACATTGATCAGTGGCCATGATTCTGATTTCTTCTTATGCTATAGATTCTGCATTAATTATCATTGAAACTAACAAGAAAGAAACCCTTTTAGCATAAGCTATCAGATCTACAGATTTTGCATAACACCAGATTCATTTCAAAATTGCATCCAACTTAGGTCCAGCTGGGATATATTTTCCAGCCTCCGGGACATATGCTTTCCTGACTCAGTGATCCAGACAAGAAAAAATCCATATCCAAAGAAAATATACTCAATAAATAGCAACATAAAACTCAGCAGCTTTGCACCAGAACCAACCCTCTCAGCTCAACTAATGACAGAACCTGCACCACCAACTGGATCACACTGCCACTCAACAAAAATCATGCCCAACAATCCAGTCTACAGCCGAAAATGAGGAAGCGGTCTAATCAAACTAACATCTCAGTGGAATTTTCAATTGGCTCAACACCTTCTACTTTGTTTAAGTTAAATGTGTCTTGTTACCCCTCGTTTTGTATGGGTGTCTGCTTGTGAATTTCTTCACAACTTTGATAGGGGATGACAGGTTAATGGAGATTTGGATAGCATAGTATCGATGCTTTCCTTTGTGATGATGCCTTGGGTTCTTGATGTTGATGCTCTGTGATTGATTGATGGAGAATGATGTTGCACTTGTTCATGGTATATAGTTTATCTTCTTCATGAGCCCTCTATTGTTCTTGATGTATTTGACACCTAAATAATGTGGTATTTCATTATGCATGGAGCACCCTGGTATCTCACTCATTTCAAGGACAGTCCCTAGTGTAAAAGAAGACAAAATGGACCACAATTAAGAGATCTATAAGATACATAAGATAATTTTATAGTTTACAATCAAAGCTCACTTTAATAAATGTCAGATTTTCTACCAATTGACCACTTAAACATGAAATCAATGTAGCTTGCACTCAGTGATATTCAGAGTTACAACATACTTGGTTTTCAAGACGCAAATTTTAAAATTGGGAAAAAACTTGCAGTAACCTAGAAAAAAGTGGAATAATCATTAGGCAAATACACAGCTTTTCAACAATTATCCATTAATTCAGTGGTTGTATCGTCCTGTCTTAGCTGAACAAGAGAGATTAAGACATAGAAAACCCAAAATTGAAAAAAGGAGCAGCATTCAACATAAAAATATTGTCACAAGAATTGGATTCCAACAGGAACTTGCCAACAATATGTGTATGCATTTTATAGCATATCCCCATTCATCATGTAACCTCACAAATCATTTTTCTATAAACAACTATTGCTATTTTGCATGGGTAGTGATAGGGGCAACATCAAATCACAAGAAACAAAATCATAGGAGTTCAACAATGATCCACCGCCTTGTAGCATTTCTGCCAGGAAGCATGAAAAACAAGCAGAAATTTGGAAAAGAAACTATATTACACATTTTTAAAATTTCACATTATACTTGTCAACAGAGTCATTATGGTACACATTGGCTTATGATTATAGTATATGTATGTATTTCTGTCATTTGAAAGTCCTTATGATGGAAATTGATCAAATAAAGAAACAAAGATTAATTCAGAAGTTCTTCTTCTGAGTTATTCATATTATTGATTACATGAGAAAGCAAAATGTTTTTTTATAAACAGTTACCACAATTAGGTCAAGTCAATCCAAGTTATGAATGGGGAATAGATCAAGAAATACAATAAAGCTAAGTTGCACAAAACATGGAAAAATGTAGATAAATCTCAGAATCTTGGTGGAACAATGTGGATAAATCTGCTTCTTTGGAATATTTTAACGGAGCAAGCCAAATTTCACCATCTCTATGCAGGACTGAAGGCATACGATACCTCTCAGAAACACATTTCATAAAACCCAGGGCATGTCTAGGAACTGGTTCAAACAACTTTGCTGAGATGATAGCCTTGAAACTAATTTTTAAAATTGTTGGAGAACCAAATGTCACAAATCTGCAGGTAATGGGACATTCAATAGTAGTCATCAACTTGATAAAGGGTATATAAAGGATGAAAAACTTGATACTATCCCCCAGTTTAGCAATTTAAGTATGGAAGTCGCTCACCACAAGCTCTTACAGACATGTATAGAGAATTGAACACCACTGCAGACACACTATTCAAAGGGGGGCGGGAGGTTGCATAGGGGTACTGGGAGCAATCTGAATTCACAGATGATACATTAGTGGCAACATGAAATGCCATCTCCTTAAATATAACATAAGTTATGTCTTATTTCCACTTGATGAATGATGGACAGCTGATCAAGAATTTTTAGCATAGAGCCCATACTTTTTCTGATATGCTATCCTGGTTTATATGTCTTATTGAGAAGCTTGAATGAAGATGGACAACAGTTATATCCATTTTAAATATGTAATTTTCTCTCCCTCAGTTAGAAATTGTGACTTTTTCCAAGCAAATGAAAAAGATCTTTAACATAGTTGCAATGTCCAAAATCCGAAAACAATCTCATCTAATAGCAATGTCCTATTTCCAAGCAGCAAGAAGATGACTGTAAATGGTTGTTAGCTTATTTGTTTTTAGTTGGGGGTTGAAGGATTGTTATTAGGCCACAAGCTCTAACCAACGTGTATAAAGAATTGAACACCACAACAGACACACTATCCAAAGAGGACCAATTTGATGAATTGTTATTTGATGAATGATGGATGGCTGATCAAGACGATTTAGCTTTTTCTTAATATTTTATAGTTAAGACACGGTTACACAGTGACTTGATAAAAATTGTAATAAAACAGATATGTACAGAGTCTGTACTTTTACTAATATGCTATCCCAGTTTATATGTATAAGATTTAGGAGGCAGATCTCCTGAAGACCAAGCTTTGAGAAGCTTGAATGCTGATGACCAAAAGTTGTAACTTGTAACCATTTAAAATATGTAATTTTCTCCATCTCCACTACACACAAACAAGGCCTCACGGGATGATACAAGTTCATCAGAATCACAATTACTTTGATGAAAATTCAAAAACAACAATGATAACATATAGACTACAGTGCAATGCATTCAATATATTGACGCATGTACTGACGTCGTGTGTTTGTCCCCAGACTGAGCGCATGACAGATATTATGTCTGTCTTTTTCGTAAAATTGTGGAGTCCAAGTATGCCTTTTATGTCAAAGAAGTTGTCATGCTATTGATAGAAAGCACTCTATACTCCCTCTAATATGCATAACATCAATTGCAAGGAATGGCACACACAGTAACTCAATGTACACAAATTCAGCACAACAGTAATAGAATAGACTACCAGAAGATACATAAAATCTCTGATATACATAATGGGTTGCCAGAAAATTGCAGGTTTAAAACGAATCTGATCTATACTACTCACAAAGGCCAAGAATAGGAGGAAGATTGGCCAGCTTAGCATAGCTTATACCCTGCAATTCACGGTCAATTATCGTCCTTGTATTAGTCTCATTGACTTGCAAAAAAAAAACAAACCCCATTTGACATCCATAATTATTTGCATGGATTGCTCTATAATTTTTTTTTCTAGATACATGCATGTGGTATGGCGAGGCTGGCTATAGTTAATCCAGAAATAAGATCTGCAAGCAGGCATGAAGATGATGCTCTCTTTGGAGATCTGTTTTCAGAGGCTAGCAGGCAAGTAGTACTCAGCCTGGTATTCACTCTAGGATACTTTGAACAATGAAAGGTATCAATATAGATCTTGTAAGTAATGTAGATTCTTAATGGAATGCAAAATAGTTTGTTACAAGCAGGAACTAGGGATCAAAGTATACACAAATCCAAGTCTCAATTGAAAAACTATGAATGAGAACTTATAACGTTAATATATCATCTTCAGCATGATAAAATCTTATGACCAGGTCGATTAAGATCTTAAACAGCACACATTTTTTCAAGATAAGTTGCACAAATTACTTTCATTTCAGGCAAATCCCTCTCTTACCTGAACTCATATAGAGATTAATCTTATACAAGACTACACTATTTGTCTTAACATTTCTATTGCCTTCTTTATTAGCTGAACCTAAGGTAGTAATGAGAGTGTTTCTTTATATCTGTCCAACTCATTTCTATAAGGTAGGTCAATAGTTTACAATGTATCCTGTAAGAAGGATATGAAGCCCAGTGAATAGCACAACATGCCAAATATGATAACATTGAGCCACCTAACAATGGCTACCATACGCAGTCAAGCACTTTGCTCTAGAGTCTACACAACAACAGAACCAAAACTTATATCTACAAATCACTTTAATTAACAAATTTCATTTTAGGAAAACATACCAGCATTTGATAATCATGTTCCGGTGCAAGAAGAAATATGTAAGAGGAGAATACAACTCTTGATGCCATCCCCAGTCCAAAAGTCACCTGTATAATAAAGTGGTCCTAAGTACAAGCTTGGGTCTACCTACTATTATTGTTACTAGAATTTCATTATTCTCAATGTTTAGTGATGTGCAATTGCACAATCTTGGTGAGCACTAGTGAATAAATAGTATTATATAAAGGTGCTTGTATGTGATAATTAACGACATCAAGTAAAACTGTTTATCAAGCTGAAATGATTATTGTACAAAATTACTTATTAAAGATAAATGGCCCTCGAGGGTGCTTCCATGAATCAAGAAGCAAATGCCAAGTAAAAAATCCAATGAAATATCCTCCAAAGCTATCCAAGAGGTAGCGCTCTACAGATCTATGACTAATTGTTGGCTGCTGTAAGTTTACAATTTGAACCTCATTACACTTCTCATGGTATATCTGAAATGCATTATTAGTCTGCTGTTCAAAACTGTGTGAATATGGCAGATTTCAAAGCAAATTCAGTTAACAATGATAGGAAATGGTGTCAAGATGTTTTCAAAAGAAAAAGACAGAGTTCCTTATAGGAAAACCTTAAGCATGAAGGTAATCAAAGTGAGGCATGAGTGAAGTGCAACATCAGACCCTCACATCCATAGTCTTCCATAGGGGAATACATCAATAACCAAACATAATGAAAAATCCACGTCCCATTGCTACAATCACATCATGAAGATCCATATATCTAGGGAATCAAGAACATCATCATAACATGAAGCAATAATTCAGCATCAAAGAACCTAGGCCAGCCATAGCTCCATCGGACATGTAACACCCAAAAGTGTGACCAAAGTCACATGTGGACATGCATGCAAAATGGGGAGTAACACCAGGAAGGGGTTTAACTAGTAGAACACTAGTTGAAAATTAAAAAGCATTCCATGAGAAAGAGAGAAGTTATAGTACTATCCATAAATAACCAAAAGGCCATCAATGGGACTGTAGAATAGAATACATACAATGTCCCAAGGGAATGCATAGAAGGTTCATTTATGCAAGGTTCATGGTATCTGTATATCCGAATTAGTCCACTAGGCTACAGTTGCCATTAGAGGCACCACCACAAAGTGAATTTGGCCATTGGCAGTGGATACCATGGTAGTTTTTGGATCACTATTGAATCCCCAAAGTTCTGTCCTGTTAGCAGTAGTAGGTAAAATAAGACATCAAGATTATCCCTGAAGAACAAGAAAGAGAGAAAACTCCAAAAATATATAACCATCGTGACTTGCTCTGTTTATTCTAAAATTTACAAAGCAAAATATAAAATAAGATTGACACACTATGAAGCTAATAGATCACTCTATCAGATATTGATGTTAAGGAAGCTGGTGCTTTGCCATGGAGTCCTGAATTGGGCAGAGACAAGTTGCTTGAAATTGAATACTTCATAAGTTTTAGCAGAATTATGCGCCATAACGTTCATTTTGGCCATATAGGGGAGCTATCACAGCTGGCAAATATCATTCTAGATATACTCTCTCAGCTTCAAACATTATACAAAGAGCATAGTGTGAAGGAAAGGGGTTGGTTATTCTTAAGGCATAGTGCATGGCTGTCTTTAATTTTATCATTGCTCCAGGCAGGTCTGTGGAAAGTGTCTCTGAGAAAGATCCCAGTTTCAAGAGAGGACACATTTTGGATAGAGCAGAGGCAGAGCTGCAAAAATTGCTTTAAGTGAACCTGGGTTTGGAAAATTCAAAATATTGTACTATTCTGTATCATAAGTGCGTAGCCAATAGCATTTTTGAGCTTACACAAATCACTAAGACCATCTGAGACTCATCTCCCAAAGGCCTGATACAAGGATACGTTTAAAAGGAACAAATGTTCACAAAATGAGAAGACATATGTGCAAAGGTTCTAGACTAAGATCCAAAATCTTTGTCTTTCTCCAGCCAAGACTAAGATCATATGTTGGATGAATAATTTTGCATCAAGCATGACTTGTTGAGTGATTCCCTAAGAGGTATTTGATGATATAACCTTAAACTTAAAGGTCTTTCTCTCTATCCTGGTGCCATTCTTATAGAGAATGTATTTTGGCCATTGGTGTTATTCTTTTAGTGAATGTATTTTGGCTATTTCTGAAGTACAAAGATTATATATCTTTGTGATTCAATTTCTAGGTTATCACTACAAGCTATATAAAAAGCACTTTCTTTAGACAAAAAATTGGAAGTCTTTTTTTTGGCAGATTTTTATATGTAAAAAAAATGGTAGTATTCATATCACTTTCTGCAAAAATTCTGAAGGAACCAAGTACATATTTGAGTTCCTCTATCCGAGACACCCAATTTCAAAAAAAACCACCCAAATCAAAGTCCAAGAAGTGAAGTTGTCGCTGAATTAAGATCAACTATTTTTAGGTTTTTGTTTTTCTGATGACGGCCACAGAATGCAAAGCTGGTACCTTTTGATAAAGCCACAAGACTTTACTCAAACCAGATTCAATTGATAAAGAATGACTATGGCATTTCATTATTGTGGTTATAATAGATATGAAGCATTGGGAGGTTAAGCGATGGTTAAGTGTACTTTAATCAAACCAGATTCAATTGATAAAGAATGACTGCGGCATTTCACATGCATTGAAGCTTTGTAAAAATAGAATATATACCCAAAATAAAAAATGAACTTGAATGCCTGAGAGGTACTACGATTCATAAAAAATTGGTTCACAATAGGAAGAAGCTCGACCAACTGTACAACTAATCCAATACCCACAACCTGAATCCTCACTTGCTTGCAAGAACATATAATTCTAAGCAAACTGAGTCCTGCTGCCATAGCCCTTGGATACTTCTTGTCCTTCACAAGCCTCAACAAGCTGAATAGAAGCCTAAAACTCGAAACGTTCTCAGACTTCAGATCTTCGATATCCACCATAGTTTCAATGAGCTTTGCTGAATTTATTCTTGTCTCCATGGTACCCTCGTGCAGAAGGTCCACCATTAGAGAGATCTTTGCCAGTTCTGTGAGGCTTGTTTTTCCTTCTGAATCCAAAGGAAGCCTAACTAGAATACCAATGGCTTCAGTCCCAACTGCATGAGAAGTGAAGGGACCCAACAGAGACGACAGCAACATCACCCCTCCTTCATCCACTATACTCTTTCTTGCAGATTCATCTGTTTGTGCAATCAACCTAAGTGCACACACAGCCTTTATTCTAGTTTGCCCTTTATCCTTCCTGAGCTTCTCCAAAAGCTCCTTCACTCTCTCCTGAACATTTTCGGCCTGTTTTTTCTGCATCATATATCTGTGTGAGAACCACTTGTAGATGAGATGGGAGAGGGTCGTGTTTCGAGTAAGAGAGACATCCTAGAGCTCCTGCATAGTTGTCAGACAGATGTAATGATGCCCTATTGAAAACCACTGCAAAATATTGGATCGTTCGTAGGTCTGGCCTATACAAAGGGTAACAGGATCCTGCATAGGTTCCAGAGAAATGGGGCAAATGAACACGGAGGGCACATCAGAGCAATCCATCTCTTCAATCATCTGTTTCAACGGAATCCCATCCATATTGCTCTTCAATCATCACAGAAATCCAGCTCTTCAATCATCACAGCTTCGGAATGATAGGAGATCCATATTGCTTGGAAAAGGAAAGAGCATCGAGCATCTTCTCCCTCAAGTGATTAATCTCTTCTCCACCTGTTCCCGCTAATTTGGACATTGTAAAGAATTTAAAGGATATGTCACTTAAGCGACGCTTAGCACCTTCCTTTTATAATTTACCAATTAAGTTTATTTATTTAAATGATTGACCAATTTGAAGCGCCGTCGCTTAAGCGACACTTATGAGGACATCTGTCGCTTAAGCGACGCTTATGAGCTAAACCGTCGCTTAAGCGACACTTATGACCAAATTTAAAAAAAAAATTCTAACTTTCTGATTTTTGGTAAGTTTAAAAGAAAAAATCCACGTGCCGTCGAAAGTAACCATCGGATTTTGGATTGAAATGTAGTAGTGAGTGGGAATAGGTATTCCTGCTGCGGGAATAGGTGCTGTGAGGGGAACAGTAGATGGGGGCCCCATGGAGGGCACACCCAAAGCAGGTGTGGTAACTGGTGTAGTGGTGGATGTGCCACCAATGGTCCCTACCAAGATGGGAGTGGAAGTCATGCCAGCCATGGGGCTAGTAGGGGCAGTGTAAATGGGGTTCTCAGACTCCGGCTCAGAATCGGAGGTAAAATAAGGGGCGTCAATATCTGGTGACGGAGTCCTATGCCACTGACAAGTGGAGTCAAGTGAGAAGGATCAAGATCTATGATAAGTGGTATCAAGTGAGGATGATCTGTGTGGATGACGGGTGGTGTCAAGTGAACCGTGCTGTGGGGGCTCACCCCTGAGGCGCCGAGAATGTCTCGGGGACTCAATGGTGACAGATGGTGTCAAATCTCTGTGGGTTGAGGTGGGTAAAAAACAGCTCAAAAATCCTAATGCAATCGAGTGTGCAGAAGGAGAGCTCAAAAAATAGGGCACTCAGGCCAAAAACCAAATCAAAACACCCAATGTAATAGATGTGCTACAATAGGTGGAGTGTCAACAGAAATGGTCAGAATACCAATAAGCAACAGGTTTCCTAAAAATAAAAAATGGTGGACTCGCTAGACCAAAAGGGGGTAAGGGAGCATGCAAACACCTAACTAAAAGTATTCTGACTCAACTAGACATATCCTCTGAAAGGTGATGAAATCCAAGTCAGACAATATGAATAGGAAAGCCAAGTGGCTAAGATATCCCCCTACCAGGAGGGACACCAGGTAGTCAATCCTAGAAGAATGGAAACTAAGATACCCCGTTCATGACACGTCTAGAAAGGTTAATCTACCATTTGGTCCTTTTACTGTAATACCCCTATACAAGGATATCCCGAGAACTGAGAAAGGTAGCCCTTCAGTTACTGAATGGAGTGCGGTATTTCACTCAGGCCTTCGGAACCAGTCTCGCGACTTCAACCCTCCTAAGGGAGAGGCCCTCTGGTAAACTGGTTGTGACCATGCCAAAAAGTACTAGGGGATTTTGGTTCCCTAATTGGACAACAGCTATGTCTCAAGTGTAATTAACTGAGGGGTGTAATTGTAAGCCTATCCCCCCGATCCTACCTAACTACAAAGATTCTTTTGTGTTCCCCAAGTGGGGTTAGAATATTGGTTGAGTTAAGTAGTTTTTTAAGGCTCACTTGAATTATGTGACAGAGTGTGTGCTCGTGAGGCGATGAACCCAAAATAGAAGTGCCACACAAAGGGGCAACTTTCTAACTAACAATAATACTGAATTCAAAACTTTAAGATGCAAAATTTTCTGAATTAAAATGCTGAAATTTTAAACAGATTCTGTAAAAGGGAACATAAATGATGTTGCAGAAAAGGCTGTAGGGAAGTAGGGCTGCAGGTGGAACAGATGGCTATGCAGATGCAGAAAATATTGCAACAAAGGGGCTGGGTTCAAAAACAGGACCGCGGGTATGTGGCTAAATCGGGCGATCGGACCGTGGGTTTGAGGGAAACAGGCGCGGACAGGTCTCATCTTTTTGGCTGACAGAAGCAGTTGGACCACAAGAAATAGGGTAGAAAGCACAGTCGAATCATGGGAAAAGGGAAGACAGACGCGGTCGGGATGCAGCAAAGGGGCTGAAAGGCACAATCGGGATGCGAGAAAATGGTCGACAAGCACAGTCAGATCGCAGCAAACAGGCTGATTAGTCGCGATCGGATTGTAGGTAGCAGACTTGAATCCGTAGGCAGGGCGATGGAAACAGTCTGAGAGCCACGGTCGAATCGTAGGTAAAGGCCTGAAAGACGTGGTCGGGACGCGACTGCAGAGGGAAAAGATGTGGTTTACGACAGCCGAAAGGGACAGCTGAAAGGAAAAAATGAGAAAGTATTGCAGAAGACTAAACAAGCAGTGGAGTCGCCAAAACTGTGGCTAGGGTTTTACCCCTAGCTTGTGCGAATGAGCACGTACTAAGGAGAAGGGACTCCTTAGTAGCAGTTCAATAAGTGTAAGTTAAAATGCTAAAATATAAATATAAACTACTCTAAACATATGCATGAAACAGAAAAAACGAGATATAACAAATGGTTTTTTGAATTAATATTACCTCGAATGTGAAGGTTGGTGAAGCCCTTTGCAGTGATCCAAGAGGGTTGCTCCAAGATCCAACTTGCTCCTTCTCTTTCTCCAATGGTGGAAATGGGCCAAAAGGGGCTCTCAAGGTGAAAGTAGCTCAAGGGTGAGCTAGGGTTTCAAGAGCTATTTTGGCAGAGTGAGGGTGCTTATGATTGTGGATGTGAAATAAGGGGTCTCCATCACCTATTTATAGTTTTTCAGTGGTGGAGTGCTGGCCCATGGTTTTGGAAACCATATGGTTTAGGGCAGCTTTATAGGGTTTTTTCCTCCTTTTTCTCATTATTTTATATTTTTTCTTCCTTTTTTAGGCTTTTTTGATGGTTTTATGGCCTTTTGGAGGCTTTTTAGTGGGATTTTTACTATTTTAGAGAAATTTTGGATATTTTTGGAGGAAAAAAGGGGCTTTTAAGGGAAATATGGTAGAAAAATGGACAAATGAGCCATGTAGTGGGGTAGATGAGGTAGTGAACACTTTTTGGGTGTTAACATGGTGGAAACTCTTAGGAGAAAGATGTTGCAGGGAAAGCATTTTCGACACAGACCAACCAGTGAGTATGATACAGCGAGCTTGAGGGCTCCCTACAGATTCATAGCCTTGATGCTCAATAGAATATTTGGGAGAGCTCATGGCAGACTCTTCAAACTTGAATGGATACCAATTATTTTTCATGTGGCAACTCAAGGCACAGTCTTCAATTGGGCCAGCATTGTGTCCAATAGTCTTTCTTCTTGCGTGACCTCAGCCTTGGAGGGATAGTCCAAGAAAAGATTGGAGTTTTACATGAGTTCAATATTAATAGACTGCATATTATACAACCAAGCGTTCCCTGGTCTCAGTTGCATCTGGGACAGGGAAAGGATGACTGTTTATGCCTCTTATAGACCATTGTGGGCTCACCAGTACCATAGCCATTACAGAGAGGTCTATGAGCAGTTCATTATGCCTCTGTACACACTCATTTTCTGGAAGGAGTGTGACTGTATGTCGGAAGAAGCCATGAAAGTGATAGAATAATATGCGGATTATTTCTTAACTGAAAATGGCATGTACTTCAGAATGTTTGGAGGATCAAGAACACCTTCGCTGCTGCTCAAATATGCAACAGATTACATAGTCCACAAGGAAGTGGTCAGAGAAGTGTTCATTGATGGAATAGGCACTTTTCTGTTTGAACACAAGAAGACTGCCTACCCTCCTTTGCCATTCATGCTAGGAAGCTACAAATTCACCAAGGTGAAACAAGCTACTGAATTCATAGAGGAACTGGAGAAGTTCCATTTTGGGGAGATGCCCTACCATAGAAATGAAACCCGAGGCAAGGTTATTGAGCATTGCAAAGAACACAAGGTGCACTTTGAGTATACTCACCATTTCGATAAGGACGAATCGGTCTTCCGAAACGCCCCAAACATGACAATGTTAATGAGAAGATTCAAGAAAAAGATCACCACCAAAGGTGGAAAAGGGGATGAACAGGTTTAAAAAAGTGAAATGAAGAAGCCCAGAGGTTTAAAAAAGAAGCTATAGAAAGGCTTCATTCAGAAGAAGAAAGAAGAGTTTCTCAGGAAGCAGCAGAGAAAGCAGAGGAAGCAAAGAGAAAGCTCGATGAGGAGCTTCAAAGGCAAGAAGCTGAGAGGATAAAATTGACACAGCAGTCAGATTCTGAAACAGCAGCAGGGAAGACTTAGAAGGTGCAGAACCCCGAGGTACAGACCCCTCAAGTACCTGCTACTAGCATACCCAGGGTTCCCACACTCATGCTGGTCCTATTTGTGCAGGAAAAGGGAAAGGAAATCCTTGATTTTAACACTATGTTTTATGATAGAGCAAAAAAAAGGATAATCAAGAGGACAGAAAGGAAAGTTGAAGCGGAAGACCTACCAGGAAAGATGATAACGGATATTGTTGTGATGTTAGGAACAGATCAGGATCCTAGGTTCATGCTGAGAGCTGGGGCTGCAATGATCGATGCATCAGAAGACAACATAAATAAGGTGATGATTGAACTAGAGTCATCTAAGAAAACCTCTGCTCAGCTGAAAGATACCTTGAGGAAAGAGAGAGAGGAAGGAAACAGGTTGAAGCGGAAATTTTAACACTTACAGAGGGAGATGAAGACTGTTGAGGCTGAGTTGTAGACCCTACATGAAGAGAGATAGGCTCAGGAGACTACACAAGAACGCCTTGAGCAAGTACAAGTAGAAGATCAAGAGTTGAAGAAGGAAAAGGAGCAGTTACTGGCAAAGGTGGGGGACCTACAAGAACAGCTGAATATCCTCTTGCAGGCCAATGATATACACACCCTAGAACTGAGAAAGGAACACCAGGAGCAGATTTCTGCTTTGAACACTACCTTGGAAGTAGCAAGAGAACAGCAGGCTGATCTTCATCCTCTCAAGCAGCATGTATTGACCCAGAAAACCAAGATGTTGCAGCTGCAGACTGCTGTAGAAGAAGAAAGGTGTAAAGTGTTGTAGATCGATGGCCGTTTGGAGGAGATTCTGGAAACTGCATCCTACTTTGTGGACAGGTCCCAGGACGTCTTGGAGGTCCTGACTATATGAATGGAAATGTTGGAGAACAACGAGGAAACCCCAGTGGAGCTACCAGCAAAAGACTAGCAGGCCCTCAAACGGGACTATAACCTAGTGGAGTTTGCTATTAATACCACTGAAGATTTCAAGAAGGAAGTGAAGAAGACAAAGGGATTATGCACCGAATTCTTCAAAAGACTTCTCAATACATTCAACCAGTGCTAGATAAAAGCGGAAGAGAGGCTGGAAGCTTTTCCAGATCACGATGCCTTTGTAGATCTATTACAGAAGAGATTCCAGGAGGAAGAAGCTAAGGTGCAGGATATCAGATCCATGGATGATCTGATCTTGAGAAGCCAAGTAGATCACCCAGCTATCAGTATACTTCTTCTTGAATATCAGCTCCATTTGAGTATGTCCAGAGTCGAGGCTATCAAGAAACAAGCTGAGAAATTTGAGAAAAATATTCATTTTTTAGAACCTTATACTTTTGAAGGCATCGCTAATGAGGCTGCAGCATGGAGGAAGTTTCTGGAGAGTCAAGTGGGCCCTTCCTCATGAAGGGTCGGTCATCATTATAATTTCTAACTAATTTTTGTAAAACATTTAAGAAAAATAGAATGTTGGGAGACGAGAGGTTGGGAAGCCCAAAGGCGACTTTAGGCAGCCCAACCGTCTGACCCTTTTTGTATAAATGTAAAAGAATTAGAAGAAAGGGGGCCTTTTTCCCAGTGAAACTGGTGAAGACATATTGTAAGAAGAACTATTTCCTTTTGCAATAGAAAATTATAGTTTTCCTATTGGAGAAAGCTTAGTGGAATATTCAAATGTTGTGCTATGGATTTGTTGAAGAGGAACTATTTCATTTTCAGCTTTATGTCCATTAACTGTGAGACTGTTCTAACTCATTGAAACTATGTTCTTGTATGAATGATTTCCAGTTTATTTCATGAAGATTTCCACTATGGGTAATGTATGCTGCTTAATAAACAATTGGCTATCTGATTGTTTAAATATCTTTAATATTTCATGTGTTGTAGATAAGAATATCAGCTACCTGTAATTTCTATTTATAAGGCATGAATAATCCACATTACTCATAAATAAATCATTTTCTAGCTCCCTGGGGATAGGTGGATAGGTAGGTAGTTAGTTATTTTATTTCATTCTTGCATATGTGATGCAGATGCTTGTGAGCCTAAGACGAGAGGTAAGAACCAGCGCATCACATTGTGACACTCCCCGCATCCTCATCATCCTACATTATTAGTTAAGCATTTGCATTTGCATACATTAAGTCAAAAATAAAAAAACTCGGTGGACCGGGCCGCAACCGGTAAAACCTTTGTTTTGTTGCTTGACCTACGGTGGCTGGACCGCAAATCGGACGGATTCCCTATACCAAACAATCAACGGGCTAGTTGGGAACGTTGATTGGGGAGAATCCCTTACTGTTGTCGCCTGCAAATTTCCAGGCCCCAACACTACCCTGCCCATACGGTTAATCCCGCCTATGACTGTCTGCCTAAGCATTGATTATATTGAGGTGACCTTAGATGCCTTACCTAGGATATCAAGGGGGTACTTTGTGGGGGTTACTCTGTGGGTGTCCAGGCTAGATTGGGGTCAGACAGCAAAGTCGCTTTAAGCATTGAAGCTGAGGGCCACAATAATTGGTTACATACCTCTGCTTGTTGTGTATGGGAATCTCAAGCTTCTCCTAGGTGAGACATACCTACTTCATTCAGGATCTCATTTATCCTACCCTTGATTTCTTGTGTTTGGATTTAGATTTTAGTGGTGTATTCTCTGTGCACGTTCGCTTGCCTAGATTTTGTGTAATTAGAGAGTCTTTTACATTTTTTGAGTCATTATGGATTTGGGTGCGGCTCCTCGCCATTCTTGTCGGTTAGCAGGACTTCCTCCTTCTACGTCTCCTCCTCCTTTGGGAGAGAGAAACATATGATTTAGGTGGAATACTTTGCACATTGATTCACAAATGATGGGAGACCATGAAGAAGGTATTACTGAGCCACCCTCTCCCATTCAAGTGGAATATGGGGAGTTTACTCCTACCTATGATCCTTCACCTGATATGACTAAGTTAGGTCCTGTAATTTCTAAGATAGGTACTTTTCATGATATACCTACTTAGTCTAGTGTTGATCCCCTATTGATGCATCACCGGTATGGCATGCTGAAATATGAGACTTATTATGAGCCCACGAGCACTAGTTATGGTAGTTATGGTATGTCTGGTATGCCCACACATGATTTGGAATTTCATGTCGAGATGAAGTTTGAGCGTAACACTATGCATGGGGGCACTCCTATTCCTTACCATGCGGAGAGGTTTGGGAGCACAAGTCACATTGCACCTTCCATCCCAGCGGTGGAAGCTACATCACATATTCCTGCTAGGCCTAGGGTTAGTGATCCTATTAGGATACCAGATCCAAGATGAGTTACTATAGGGAACACCACGTACATAGTTTCACAGATCCCTTTGGCCTTAGTTCCTTGTTCTTCAAATGTTGTTCCTCCACCTCATTCACATGGTCCTTCAAGTTGGAATGTTGCTATGAGTCATGTCCATACTGTTGTTACTCAACCAGTTGTGTCTCAAGTTCAAGTACCACCCATTGTTTCGAGATTTCATGTTCATACTTCTAAAGGTCATGTTACTACCTCCAAATCATATATTCCTACTTTTGGAGTGTATATTCCTACTTCTGAAGCGTATATTCCTACTTATAGAGTGTCTCATGGGACATCTCATGGGATGACTTACGGATGTTATTATGGGATGTAGTATGGATAGGGTTATTCACTTTATGGGTATGGGTATCAAAAACCCATTTACTCTCCTAATTATGGCTTTTTAGCCCCACATACTCATGGTACACCACATTATGGTGCTTCCATGCCACCCTACATGGGTCAAATGGGAGGAGGGCACTATGGTCAAGGCCATGGTGGTTATGGTAATCAGACCTATGTGAATCAAAACTATGAAGGAGTGATGCACTGACCTACTCATCCTAGGCTCCCATTCCTCACAACGCTAAATATTTCTAACTTGTCAAGATTGATGAATGATCCTATATCTCATGACCTGACCTAGCTAGCTATCCCTACAAAGCTTCCCTCGAACATACCCAAATTTGAGAGCAAAACTGGAGAGGATCCAAGTGAACATGTTACAATGTTTCACATATGGTGCTCTTCAAATTCCTTAAATGAATATTCGATCCATTTAAGGCTGTTTCAACGCACCCTTATATGGCCTGCCACGAAATGGTATATAGAGTTACCTAGGGGGGTATTCTTTTTGTTTGATGACCTAGCGATTAATTTTATTAACCACTTCTAGCTACCAGTGCGTTATGACGTTGGTATGGAACTCTTGTTGACATTTTAGTAGGATAAAGCCACACATATCTTGGACCATATCCAATATTGGCATAGATAGAAGAGGTTGATTAAAGCCTTTATACCGCTGGAACTCCTCCTCGAAGGGTTCCTTAAGTCATTATTGCCTTATATAGCGAAGGATGTTTCTAAATTCGGAGTGCAAAATGAGGAACAAGCCATGTTTAGGGCGTAGGAACTGGATTTGATTTATGCTCAATCTAGTTTGTTATATCAGATCATTCCTAATGCTCCGTGTTCTAGTTTCGACACCAAAGTTAAACCTGGACCACATGTCAATGGCATTGTTGGTTGTGCGAGTGCTAAACCTATGGATTCAGTTGTGAAATAGTTCAGTCAATTTTCAATCAACCAATCCACTTTAGGACAAGCCACAGCTTCATCTTAACCCAACCAAATAGCGAGTGTGCTTTTGGTGCAATCGTCAGACAAGAAGGGTAACCAACAACTCGGAAGGGATAAAAATAAGGGTAAGAACAATCGTAAGGGTGGGAATAGGAATGAAAATGCTAATACTAATGACAAGAATGCCTGAAATGCTGGGGGGGACAAGCAATATAAATGTAAGGTTAAGTTTCTTTGCAAGTTGTGTAAGGACGATCACCTCACTTACTTGTGCCCTCATATAGATGAAGCCTAGAGATTCTTAGCACAGGGCCTAGCTGTGCTAACCAACCCTTTAACTCACAATGAAAACATGAACTTGAGGACCCATGATCAGTCTGGTGGTAATCAAGATCTGTCGGAGCATAGTGGTCATGGTTGCATTAACATGGTGCATTCTATGAAGATTATGACCCGTGCGAAGGACTATGGTTCATCACAACCCAACCCAAGAAAGGAACCTGATCCACTAGGGACTCCTTTGCGTATTGAAAAACCTATGGATAAACCTGAAGTTGCACCTCGCATCCCTAAGGGATTCCTTAAGTGTTCGGGGCATAATCCTAATGCCCGAGCCACCAGGAACTATTCTGTTGTTGAGGATTTGGGCCACACTCCTTATGAGATTTCTACAGTAGAAGTAATTCAGAGTTGTCCTTCCCAAAGGAAGCATTTCCTTTCTTCCTTGGTGTGAATGATGATAATTCTTCCTCTGTGATTAAATTTGAAACTATAGGACTTCAACCTTGCTTTCCTTACTATGTGTCTCTTTTGATTCATGTAGAATGTCTTAACATGACCGTAAAGCGCACTGTGATTGACTAAGTTGTTGTTGCTTCTGTGATGTCTTTATCATGTTGAAAGGGTTTAGGTTCCCCTGAATTATCTAAATTTGGTACCATGTTGACCACGTTTAATGGGAGATCGTTTACGTTGCACGGGATCCTTCCTTCCCTTAAGGTCCATTTGGGAGGAAATACCATTGCGATAGAGGTTAAGGTGGTTGATGCGCCCCTTGACTATAATCTCTTGTTGGGTAGGAATTAGATATACAGTATGCAATTCGTAGCTTCTTCACTATTTCACGTTGTATGATTTCCATTTGATGGGAACATAGTTACAATTGATCAAACATCATTCAAAAATCTGTCGGTTACCGTATCTTCAAGAGCTTCAATCCCAATTTTTCAGCACTCTCAGCTGGCAACTAGGAGTGTGGGTGTGGGCATGTATCTATCCCTTATGGGAAGCTTTATCTGTCTTGCACCTGTCCTTATGATAGGGTCTAGTTCCGATGAGGCTTCGACATCTATGATATCGATGTATTTTTGCACAAGTTATATGGAATATCCTTGGATTATTCCCACACCAAATACTTCGAGTGAGCCCATCGTGACAGACGTGTCATTTCCAGCAACTATGGTAACTTATCGAGCTAATATTGGATGTGTTGCAGAGCCTAGTCCTTCCTCTTCACGGATGGAGGAAGAGGACCCATATGTGCTGCCTACATGTGTAGTTCAGTATTATCATGTGCATGGCTTCCTTGATAGTGTTTTTCCTTCAAACAAAGCGATTATTGAGGCCATGTCAGGGGTTGAGCCACCATGGGAAGAGTTGCATCACAGATCTTATTTTCTTCCCGAGCTTGACTGATTGGAGCGTGAGGAATTTAGGGAGGTTCTTAGTGAGAGAATTGGTAGTCCCATGGTTCCATTAAGCTCTTAACCCTCACATTGTTGAACATGATATTAAAACTTATTCCAATGCTAAGCCTGTTCAACAATGCTTGCATGCAGTGAATTCTAGGAAATCACCTGCAATTAAGGCAGAGATAGAGAAACTATTGAAAGTCAGTTTTATCTATCCCATTCCCTTGACAAAGTGGGTTTCAAATCCTATTCTAGTAGATAAGAAGCATTGAGTGAACCGTATATGCATTGATTTATGTGAATTGAATCATGCATGCCCTAAAGATAATTTACCCACACAATTTATAGATCAAGTCTTGGATGCGTGCGTGGGTAGCAAGGTATTTTATTTTATGGACAAATTTTTTGGATACAATCAGACACAAATTGGACCTGAGGACCAACATAAGACTGCATTTATTTGTCCTTGGAGAACCTTTTCATATCAAAAAATGCCTTTTGGCCTTAAGAACACTGGAGCCACTTTTCAGCGGGATATGACCTTAATATTCCATGATCTCAAATCGATTATCGAAGTATTTTTGGATGACGTTGCTGCTCATTCTCGTATGAGAATGCATCATTCCTATCATTTGAGATTATTATTCGAAAGGTGCTACCATTATTTGGTCAGGTTAAATCCTCACAAGTGCATCTTTTGTGTGAAGTCTGGTTGCTTATTAGGGTTTGTTGTTTCCAAGGAGGGTATAAGAGTTGACCCTTTGAAGGTTGAGGCAATACTTCAGTTGTCTCCCCCGAGGAACATTAGACATGTTCAATGTTTGCAAGGCATGGAAAACTTCTTATGGAGATTCATTGTCAACTTTGCCAATTTGACTAGAGGCTTTATGCGTCTATTGAAAAAGGACACCACCTTTTGTTGGGATGAGCGAGCCCAGGAGTCCTTTGATGTGCTTAAGCAAGCCCTAGCATCGGCCTTGGTGATTAGTCCCCCAGACTATAGCCATGATTTTCTACTTTATGTGGCCATGTCCATGGAGATGATTGGTATGGTTTGGTTCAAAAGGATGAGGAGCTCTAAGAGCATCTCATATACTATATGAGCTAGAATCTTATTGACACGGAGATCTGTTATTCCCATGTTGAGAAGCTTTCCTTAGCTACTGTACATGTGGTTCAACAGTTGAGACATTATATTCTCCTTTGCCAGACCTTGGTTGTAGCCCATGTCAATCCGTTTCAATTCACCCTCACTCGAAGGATGATTGGGCGAAAATATAATAAATGGATTGTCATCTTGCAAGAATTTGACCTCAAGTTTGTTTCAGCAAAATTGAAGAAATCGTTAATTTTTGCGGAGCTTTTATCAGATTTCCCAAGCGAAGCCAAGGAGATGGTTTGTGAAGATACGTTTATCGATGAGCACATATTCTTAATCTCAACTTTGGACCCATGGTATGGGGTTATTATTATATATTTACAAACATTGAAGGTCCCCACTCACCTCTCACATGATGAACGGCGACGATTAGGTCACGTATCCAAGAATTACCTCATATTGGATAATAGCTTGTACCTCCATGGGGTAGATTCCATTTTACATCATTTTCTAACTCACGAGGAGGCTGAGCTTGTGCTAAATGATTTCCATGGAGGGGCATGTGGTGGTAATTTATCCTGGCTTTCTATAGCCCAAAAAATATTGAGAGCAGGTTATTTCTAGTCGTCGATCTTTAAAGATTGTGTAGATGCGGTCAAGAAGTGCCACCCTTGCCACGTGTTTGCACCGAATATATGCTTGTGACCTACCCTGTTACATCCCATCATCACCATCGGTCCCTTCACTAAGTGGGGGCTTGATTTTATGGATTGCAACCTAGCTTCAGCTGGGGGGCATCATTGTATCATAGTGGTTGTTGACTACTTCACAAAATGGGCTGAGGCCATGCCTACAGTTAAATCCGATGGTGAGACAGCCATGCACTTCGTATTCTACCAGATTATTACTCGGTTCAGTATTCCTAAGGAGCTTGTCACCAACCATGGCTCGTACTTTTAGAATTGTATGATGGAAGAGTTGGCATCGAAGTTAGAATATAAGCAAGAGAATTCCTCCTCTTATTACCCTCAAGCGAATAGACAGGTAGAAGCGGTGAACAAATCACTCAAATCCATTCTCCAACAAGCCATCACATAAAGCAAGACTAATTGGCACATTATGTTATATCCTACTTTGTGGGCTTATAGAACTACTGTCAATACTGCCACGAGTGTTTCTCCATATCAGCTTGTACATGGAGTGGAGTCGGTACTATAGGTTGAGTGCGAGATTCCTTCTTTGAAGCTAGCCATAGAGCTCTTACAAGACACTTCCCCATTGGAGGAGTGTTTGGTCCACCTAGAGCAACTTGATGAGCATTTCCAAGATGCCTTCGTGGCTCTAGAAGTGAATAAGCATCACGTTAAGGTCCAGTATGATAAGTCTATCTATCTAAGGAGGTTTAGTGAGGGAGACTTGGTCCTTTTGTGGGATCAACCAAAATAACCCTTAGGGGCAAGAAAGTTTAACCCCATGTGGTGTGGTCCTTACATCATTAAACGTGTGTTAGAGAAGGGCGCTTATGAGTTAGTGTATTATGAGGGATCGGCCTTAGAAGAGCCTAGAAATGGGCTCTATCTCAAAAATTAATATGCATGATTTTCAGCCAAGGCTAGTTATTGTATATTATTGTATAGTTTTACATAGGTAGGTCTTTTTCTTATGGTGATCGGGTTTGTGATTAGTTTTTGTTTCTTTTGGTAGATGTCAATGGAATCTTCCACCTTCATAGGATTAGGGGATGGTACAAGCCGTCACACTCAACACTCAGCTTCTGCTACATGGGTGATTTATACTCCTATGGGTCAGGTGTTGTCTTCAGGAGGCGTATGTTTACATCCCTCTTCAAACAATGTTGCTGAGTATAGTGCCGTTATTGAGCTTCTGTGGGATGCCATTTCACATGGTGTTCTCTCTCTTGAGGTACGACTTGATTCAGAGTTAGTAGTGTCATAGCTTAATGGTTTGTACCATGTTAGAGATCCGACATTATTAAGAATATTCTTACGTGTGATATTGTTAGAATGGAAATTTGACAATATAACATACATACATGTTCCAAGAATTAATAATCAAGTTGCTAACTCATATGCTAACTACGTGCTATATTTCCATTTGTTTCATACACAATAAGCTCATCACAAACATAAATTTTTACACATGTAAATAAATAAATTGATCTTCATAAAAAAATTTATAAACATCCAAAATGTGGTAATACGTAGTGTCATAATACAAAACTGGGGCTCTTGAGCCACCAAAATATAATACATGGTAGTACAAAATATATCACTCCCAGGTATCTAAGCCTGTGGAGGAAGAGGGGGGTTGTGATGATGGAATGTCACCATAGCTCTAGATAGCCATCGAAATAGCCGCACCCATGCTCATGGTACACCCACCACCTAGCATTGCATGGCCTCAGGAAAGTCCATAACTTGCACCATGGGTACTCTATGTGTCAGTCTCACAAAGTTGGTATGAATGCTTTGGAGTATCCAGTCTGCATCTGCACCCATGATGTCATCTCCTCTTCCCCTTCGTCTATGATGAGGGAAGCCTTCAAGCCATCGTGGTCGGACATTTGCATGCATATGGTATATGTGACGATGTATTTTCACCCAAAAACATGTCTTTTGATTCCACATAATCAGAAAACACAAAAAAAAATTAAATAACTCAAAAATTTTAAGAAGAGGGTCGAGATTCATTACCAATGTCACCGTATGTTGATCCTGGTGGTAGCGGCATGTTTGGGTCTCCCTAGAAATCTATCCCCACATACGTGTAGTCATCGATGGAAAATATCTATCGTCACCACCATGGAAAGAACTCAGCTGGATAGGGGTTGGACACCCTAGCTCTACCCAGTTCCTGCATCGCATCCGCCCAACGCCGTTGGGCCAGATCTCAAACCTTGTGTAGAGGAATGTCAACTCTAGGGCTCAATCCTAGAACACGCTCAAAGAAGAACGTGCTCAGTATGGTGCTGAAACTGAAGTTTCACACCTTTCCCATCTTGGTGTCGTTCAGCTATTGTTTCATGTTGCTCAACAATGTCATACTCTAGTCATAAACTGTGGGCTTCATGCATTCCATGGCATAGAGGATCAATGGCCGTGAGGCCTGGTGGAGTGAGGCTAGCTCCACTATCATGCCCCGTGTCAATAAAATGGCCTTTAGGCGTAGCATATATATGGATTTAGTTGGGATCTGACTCCCCACCTTCTCCGTGTCCGGGTAGCAGTACACCACAATGTACTCTTCTATAGTCAAGCCACCTCAAGGCCCGTGAGAGCATAGGTTCACCACTTACCCCCATCGGGAAAGTCTAGTAATAAAGTATATGCCCTCCACTTCTATGGTGAGGGACATCCCATCTATCTAGAATGACTCTGAGTTTGGATCCTAGTACTCTACTAGCATCTGCAGCAGTCTTGGTTTGGCCTGTATACCACCAAGACACAAAAATTTGTAGGAGCCCGCATGACCGCAAATCTTGTTGAGCCATTAGATCTACCCTTACTTCCCTTTCTACATCACCGCGCTCGCATTCTCTCCATTATAGAACCATCCTAAACATAAAATTTGAGTTTGATCCATTATAATACTTAAAAATCATTGAGCGTGGTTGCATACATGACTGCTTGCTAAATAGCCGCGTATGTACGCGACTTTAAGGGCATTCTCCATGTATATCCAGCCCTATACACTGAAAAACCCTTGATTTCCATGTGGGCTGAGGCGTGCATTTAACATGGGCCTAGAATCCTAAATACACCATGGAAATTGATAAAATTTCCATCAAAATGAAAGAGTAGAGCATGGGTCAGTACCTGGAAAAAATGGTAGTGGATTCCACCAGCTGGATCTCCTCGAATTCGCTGTTGAAGTTCTGAGCTCAACTGGGTAAAAATTTCAAATGTTCTATAATGTTTTGAATTTGTTACTATTTATAGAAATTTTTCAAATTTTTGAAAATTTTTACCCTCTTTTCTATAGTTTGGACCGTTTCTAATCTTTTTGGTCCTTTTTTGGACCAATTTATGATGTAGAAGACCATTTTAAGTGTCATTTTGACCATTGCTTTGACCCATTCGTGCCCGTTACGGGTATGATTTTTAAACTAGCATATAGGTTAGGATCGCCTCCGATTGCATTTTGCATGACCTTATGACCGTTTCATTATAGCCTTAGGTATGAACCCATTCCATTATGTCACGGAACCTTCTTGCTGTTTTAGAAGTGGCATTATGTGAATGGTAGAGCTTGACCTTACATGTGTACCATAGTTAGCGCCTTATTTCGATTTGTTTCCCATGTCAACATTTTGTCCCTTAGGGTGTGGGATTTCGTTGTATAGTATTTCCATGAAATTTCGCAAGAGCCTCATACTCCTCTTGATCTTTTGCTGGCCTATTTCCATTACGACTCCCTTATGTCAAGTTGTAATTGCATTATCATGAGCTTTGCCTACCTTATTGAGCCTTACACTGGCTTCCCTGACATTGAGATTCAACCATATTGCCCAAGCTTGTCTCGTGTCTAGCCATGCAAGGCCGTTTTATATATCCTTTGCAACTTGATTCCCTATTTTTACCAGGAGGGGACTTCCCCCTGAGTGTCGCTATCCTACACATGTATCCTTGCATTGAGCATAGGTATGTTCCACTGCTTGGAACTAGTTTGTTTGCCCAATATGACACTCGTATCCTCCTAGTCTGTAACTATAAAGCAGTTTTATTCTTTTTCAAGATTTTTAAATATTTGAAAAAGTCCAAAAAAAAAATTAAAAAGCCAAAAATCTGGACAAGGAAATATGTTATCTTTGGCAGCTCTCAAGTCATGTCGTCTTCAAAAAGAGCACTGTATATCACATCCGCTGGCTGGGTTTATAGTTTGACTTTAGGAGTTGTACTCATTTATCTAAGTTTATCTCCACCGACTTGTTAAGATTCCAGTCCCCATGGAGCCTTTGTTGATTCCTCTTGTGTCACAGAGATGTCCCAGTTTTGTATATTGAGTCTATGCTGCCTTTATTCAGTCATCATTTGTTGTTATGCTCTTGTTCAAAGGAAGTTGAAACCTGAGTCAGCCATTCCTCAGTTATCTTGACTTTGCATGTCGGCCATTCCCGATACAGTTAATGGTTCATGCACCTTATAATTGAGTCCTTCCACATTATACAACTTTGCTGAGTACCTCATGCTAGATGATGGGGGATGCCTTAATGCCCTCCTTCCAATGGATTTCATCCCATCGACTTCAGATCATTTATTCTGGGATTGGAATCTAGAGTTAGTTTTGAGTGCCTTGAGACTTGCAGTCATTAGTGGCAGTTCTCTCACCATCAAGATTTTTTGGGAATACATCAATGTCCCTTGATCGATGGATCCTCTCAAGTGTTCAACCTCAACACACCTATTCACACTTGTTACTTTGCACTCTAGTACCTTGATTCCCATTATCATTATCGATGGGTGATCTCGTGTCTGTTAACGGTATACATCAATGACTACCAATCAGACGATGGACTACTATGTTCGACCTTGACACCTCTATTCACATATTAGGACTTGTAATTGTAGCCGTTTTTGTAGAAGACCTTCCAGATTGGTGGCATCTCTTATATGCTACCTCCTTGATCATGCCAGTGTTCATGAGATTTCAGCTCTCATGACTTAATTCCAGTGTGTGTCAGACATTTGCAGCTATTATGGAGATCATGATCCTTTGTATATATTCATCATGGAGATTCTGATCTATGTATATTGTACGTGGTGATGACCACTTATGTCATATTTTGTATCATGCCTATTCATGGCCATTGTACTCTTATGTATCCAGGACTGCTATATGTATTTGAAGTTATATGCAGAGTTGTATCATTGTACTATGTTGATTCGGTGTCTATTCTTCCATTTGGGATTCTTCATCACTCCACTTCTAGGATGGACTTATAATGTATTTCAGCCATCGTATGACTCCTCTGACCTCACACACTAGGGGGCATCTGTTACAGCATATTTTACCACACTAGGTGAATCACACTTGTATGGCCTTCCCCTGTCCCTCTGTAGACTCCTTAGACCCCTTGGACCATTTTTTAACCTTTGATGTATCCTAGACCATCCCTAAAAACATGTGAAAATTACTATACGTGACTTTCAAACCCTTTATCACGTATATACACGGCTTTGACCTCTAAAACCGTGTACATCAAGATGTGTACAAAAATACAAATGCTTTTGGAGTTTTCCTTGGAATGGATCGGACTTGCTTGTCTCCTAGCCTTCCATATGCCTTGAGATCACTTGGATTCGACCTTTCATTACCCCATTGAAAAGCTATATAAGGAACCCTTTGGATACATTGAAGGCATAAGAGAATTGAAAGCAAAGAAACTATAGTCCATTGTTGCTAGAACTTGTACTTGAGTCTGCATCCCTTTGTCCCTTGGACCACTTTAGTGTTCTTCCCAAGGTTTCGTTGTGAGCTTGCTATCGAGAGATGGAGGATTGGGTGGTGGAGGCCCAAGTGGGGGATTCATTTTCTCTGATTCACAGACGTATCAACAGAGGTTGTATTCATTGTAATCTCTTATTTTATATTAATAGAAATATATTTTCTTGTCCAATAATGTATGTTTGAATGAATATTTTATTCCTGGATGATTTCAAATGCTTATACGTTGTTGATTATATATGATAGAGTAGATCCAACACCGATATATATAGTATGCTTGTCTTGTTTACTTATTGTTGAGGAAGTGATTCATCAATTCAAGATGAAGTTGTAAATCTCAACGGGGATCTACTTCAACTGTCTGGAATAAGGTAGGATATTTGATCCTTTAGTGTTAGATATTTCATTTCTCTTTCATATTGGAAAGGATTGATTTCTGGAGTCAAGTTGTCTATTGTGGTACCCCAAGCCATAGGAATTTATCTCCGTAACAATGTAGCTGATATGTCTTATACTGATAGTTCTACTTTTCAACAATTGTATTCCCGAATGGTTGATCTTCACTCTCATGGATGCAATTAGACCATAATGATAGACCACCACATTTTTTTCAAGAAACCTATACACATTTTTTAATTATTATGTTTTCCCATCTTTTCTCGAACACATTATGCTATGGATGAAATCTCTAGATGACATTGGAGGTACTCTACTTGATCATTCCTGCACATGGTTAGGATGCAAAAAATGATGTATATGTGCAAATGTATGATAATATATATCAAAATCTATGCGGTACCTACAAAAACAAGTGTTCTGGATGGTATTGATTCTAACATACCAAGGCTTGCATTTTTCAAGATATCTTTTCCCGATCCTTAGCTCTATGTGGGAAATTTTAAACATCTCGAACAATTGAGTTTGTGTCATGTCAAGATAATGTTTAACGTGCAATTCATTATTCATAGAACCCCTACATGATTTTAACACATCATTTGTGTTAGAATAAGGCCTAATGTTATTGTGCTAAAATGTGTGCACTAGTCCCTTAACTAATTCAACTAAATTCATGTCTTTATGGGGAAACCTATTGCTAAATTCCCATAATGTTTCCATTTGTCCCTCTACATCAAGGTTGCCTCTTCCTATTGAATATTTTTTAAGTTTCTTTATATGTAAAGGAACACATTGTGATGTGCATTTAAGTAAACAACATTTTCTTGTGGATCTCCTTACAATTGATTCATCTAAGACGTGGTGAGCCACATTACAGTCCTATGAACAAGTTTTTCTACCAATCGATGTGAATGTAGTAGCAAGAGATTTCACAATATGATTACTTGATTTGATATTATTCAATGTTGTTATGCCTAAATTTCTTCTAATAATTTCCATACTCCTAGATTTAATAAAAGCTAAAAACAATTGCCATTTATCGGCTTCATATTTTTTATCAAAATAGTGTTTCAATATTTCATAACAATGGCGAAGGATAGTGCATTTAGGCACCTTACCTTCCATGGAAGTCAATTCACTCTCCTCCACTTGTATGCATTTAGGAGTTCTCTTTTGCATTGATGTGAGATTTTTTTCCATTTGAAATGATGGAGTGAGGTTTACATCCACTACAGGCTAACAACTTCGATTAGGATATCGAACCACCTCGCATTGTTGTTGCGGAGCCACATTTTCATCGTCGGGAGCATAATGATTAAAATATTCACAAAATTGTCCACTTAATAATGCACCAATATTTTCATCTTCACCATAACCAACTTCCATTAATGTTTCTTTATCCTCCTCAACCTCTATGTCAAGTATCTGTGCTTTTCCCCGAGATGTTGAGGTGCAAGTATTTGATGCAAAGTGTGGTGTTCCATCCAATGAACTCGATACTGAAATGCGGATCACTAGAGAATGAATGGTATTTTCCACTATCAAATTCCTCCGCTTTGACTCTTCCTCTAGGGTATCCAACATTGTATTTTCTAGTTCAGCAAGAATTGGAGCTATTTTCTCATCGATTGAATGACGATGATTTCTTGATTCTTCCCTCTCTCTTTTTTAGCTTCTTCCAGTGCAAGCACCTTCCTCACTGATTTTTGTCCTCTATTACGTATATTCCCCATTGATGTAACACGCCGATTTTGACCCCATTTGCATTAAAGATATAGGATGTATATATTGTAATTAATCATGGTGTGGAGCTAAAGGAAAAATCCCCACCATCAATTTGGTCATTTTATGTTTCAGCGATTGAAATCGTTGCCGATGGTATATCATGCTGTCTAGCACATTATAATTTTGGCATCATGTAAATATGCATTTTAATTAAAAATAAACCCCAACCAACTATGTCAATGCAATGATGATGAAAAGGGAATTATTTTCCTAAGGACAAGGAGAGGGAACTATTAAACCTTGAGCCAATGGGGAAAAGCCAAGTGTCAACTATTAAAGCCATTTAGTTGTCACCCACCCTTTTGACTTACTCACATTTCCTTGTCTCATCCAACTACCACATTAAAACCGTTGATGTTAGCTGGGAAGCTATTGTTGGGAAGTGGTGTGTGGCAGGAATGTTAGTCCTTTCCCACATGCACACTCCACCAACAAACTCTTTCACCCTCATGTGGGTATTCTTGCACTCTCACCCATCCTCAAGCAGAGACAATCGTTATTCTCCTCATGCATAGGCTTGGAATTTCTACTCACATAGAGAGCTAGGACAGCGGCCTCACGGGCACGATTTTTTTGTGTGTGTGAATTTCATGGTGGGGGAATTTTGCTATGGGTATTTCTATTCGTTGTGGGTCTAACCATGTGAATTCACCTCCACATGGGTTGTTTTTCCTTCCTCGCGCAGCTGAGAAATCCATTTCCTTTGGTTTCCCCATGATTTTGGTTCGTTGTGGGTTCATTTACATTTTTGGGTTGTCATGGGTTCTTATTGAGTTGTTTTGGCCACGATAGGGCCAAGAACGACTCAGGAATCAAATTTCCTAGTCAGGGCTATGTATTACCTAACTTGTCGCCTCGATTGTTCTGTGGTGTTTGATTTTATTCCTCAGAGCTGTGAATCACTTGCTTTGATGTGTGTGTGCAATGGTTGGTCTTTGGACTATGTTGGAGTGGGAATGAAGGCTTGGTATGCTTGATAAACCCGATGTGTTTGGGATCCATATAAATAGAGTTATAGGGATGGATTTCTTCTCCACAACCCTCGAATAAGACTAGAAGGAAATTTAGGGCCTGAGGGACTATGTAGTAGAGAAGGGACTGATTCCTTATGTTGTGTGTGTGTGGCTTTCCTAGAATTCACGCTAGTTCTAATGTAGGTGTCCTTAGCTCTTCAGTGAGCCCAATAGCTTGGAATTCATCTTTTCCCAGCTCCCTAATGGCTTGATAAACCCAACTATGTTGGCTTGGATGATTTGTGTACCTTTGGCTATGTGTGAACCTGCTTAGTTCCTTATTCCTTGGGGAATCATACCCAACTTGGGGGTGGCAGTGTTGTTGAGATACTAAGGAGCACACTGGCCTATGGTTGGGTGGAATGCTGCAGCAACGTAGCTAGTTGCGGGACAATTTTTTCATAAGATAAGTATTCTTCTGTTCAATATCTGCAATCATATTTGATGTTTAATGAATTACAATGAACATGTTGAATGCCTGAATGCATGTTTTTCTTTCATTGTATGCTGAATAATTATGCATCTCAGCATGTTTTACTTCAAAGCATTTCAGTTTTTATGTATGTAAATGTTCGTGGGGCTAGTTTCCTAGATATTTAATGGTATGGTAGCGTCCTCTTCGCTGGTCGGAGGGTTGGGTACGTTACAGTGTGGTATCAAAGCTCATGTTGAAGCATGGGCCTCAATGGGCCATAAAGAAGCAGTGATAGAGGTAGGTTTCCCTCTACCCAATAGAAGAAATGAGAAAATAAAAAAAATGACAGGAAAATTTCAGAAAATTCTCTAAGTGTGAAAATTATCGCATGGCTTAGGCTGAAGCCCATTCGATACATCGGCTGACTTAGCGGGAAGCCCATTTGATACACCGGATAACCTAGGAAGAAGTCCACCTAATAAAGAACCAGTGGATGAAATTTTGGAAAATTTCTAAAAGTTTGAAATTTTTTATTTTAGAAGTCTCGGTTGGGAGGAGCCAAGGTTCTCGACTGGGAGGAGCTGATGGTCTTGGCTAGGCTGAGACTAGACATAGCGGAGAAGAAAAATGTAGAGGGAAATTTTTTTGAAAATTTTCTACGTGTAAAAATCATTGTAAGGAGTTAGCTGAAGCCAGCTGATATGTCAGCTTAGTTACCTGAAGGGCTTCCAATGACACTAGAGGAGAAAATAGGAAGGAAGCCGAAGCGTCAGAAAAGGATAGATGATCGAGTAGCCGATGCGATGGTGGAAGAAAAAGGAAGATAAGAATAAAAATTTGGAAATTTTTTTAAGAATAGGAAATCTTGGAAGAAAATAGAGGATCGATCAGCCAATGTGTATCGGAAGATAAACGAAGATCGGTCTGAAACGTTAGAAGAAAAATTATGTATTTTGGGAAAAAATTTAATTGTATGATTTTTCCAAGAGAAGGTAAGTAAATATGAGTTGTATAAATTTTATGCAGCTAATAGTTGTGTTACTAACACATTTGCAAAATCTTAGACACCTTCAAGGGAAGTATTCAAGGTAGTGTGGCTTGGTAAAGTAAGTTTTGGTTCAGACATGAGAACCCATGATGGATATGATGCTCTGGATTCCTATGAGCGTGCACAAGATTCCATGGGAGAAAATTTCCAAGTTGGAAATGATGACATAGAGTCTAATAGAAGGAGATTCCAAGAGACACCGCCAGATATTACTGCCACCATGAGAATCTTGATTAAATCCCATGAAGAGAAGCATCAGTTGAATGTTTCTATGTTGCAGAGTTTGACAGACTTGCAAAGAAAGATAGACTCTAGATAGGGTACAGTAAAACCAGAAGGAAGTAAGAGCAGTACCAAGAGAAGGAGAAGGACTTCACGTAGATCATTCGACTTCGAAGAATCCAATGGGGATTTAGTATCTTCTTCTCGTAAGGGAAAGAAAAAGAAGCACCATAGGGATCGCTCTCGGGATGAATTTAAGAAGGCTAAACCTCCTACATTTGACTGTGAGGTAAATACTGGAAAAGAGGCTGAAGCTTGGCTTATTGGGATAAAGAAGTACTTCCAAGTTCAGGATTATTTGGGAAACATGAAGGCAAGGGTTGCCATATTTAATCTGAATGGAAGAGCATCGATTTAGTGGGAGCACTTCAAGTAAGTTAAGAGGATCAGTGAAAGGAGACTTAAGTGGAAACAATTCAAGAAGTATTTCAAGCAGAAATACCTCTCTAACAGGTATTATGATGACAAGATTAAGGAGTTCCACAAGTTGAGATTGGGATAGCAGGCCATGGAAGAGTATGCAAATAAGTTCTTGGATCTTTTGAGGTATGTCAGGTATAGCAAAGATGAAAAAGTGAAGGTCCATCATTTTCTCAGTAGATTGCCTCCGTCTTACAAAGACGGAATTGATTTTTATGAACCTAGAACTCTTGAAGAAGCAATAAGGAAGGATAAGTATTGCTATGAGCAAAGCAAAGGTAAACCTAATTACCATAAGGTATGGAAGAACAAGAAGAATGATAAGTTTGATGAAATAAAGAAAGGTTTCAAACCTTCTAACTTTAGGAATCACCAAAAGCAGTCATCGCAAGCTGTGAGTAAGTCAATTGGAGTGATAGGAGAAAAGCCTAAAGATCCACAACAGAATAGAGGACCACTCCAATGTTCGAAATGTGGAGGACCCCACATGCACATAATTTGTCCACTCAAGAATGAGAGTGCAAGGCCAGCTTACAACATTCAAGAAGAAGAAACAGTGGGTCAAGTAGCAAGGGCCGCCACTAGGATTTATGTAGCACTGGAGGACCACCAGGAAGATCACTAGTCAACTGTGGTTGAATTTATAGGTAAGATTGTTGAGCAATCTGTTTCTATTTTGATTGACCCCAGTTCTACTCATAGTTACATTACTTCTAGAGTAGTGGATATTTGTGTTTTTAAGAAAGTGAAGCATAGAAAATCTTGGTTAGTTCAGTGAGCCGTTGGAACTAAGAGAAAGGTTAGTGAAGTGGTAGAGAAATGTCTATTGGTCATGAATGGATTCGTAACTTGTGTAGATATGAATGTTCTACCACTTGGTTCCTATGATGTTCTCATTAGAATGGATTGGTTAGAAGCTCACAAGGTAAATCTTGACTATTACAATAAGACTTTTGAATGCATGGATGAAGAAGGGAACCCAGTAGTGGTAAAAGTTATTCCAAAGGTGATTTCAGTAAGGTGGGTTTCAACAATGTAGTTGAAGAAATTCTATAGGAAAGGTTTCTAGTTGTATGTAGCTCATATTTTGGGGGCTTTGGATTATGAAACTCCTAGGTTTGAGGAGTATTAGGTGTTATAGAAATTCAAGGATGTGTTTCTTGATGAGATTCCAGGGCTTCCTCCAAAGAGGGACATTGATTTCACAATTGAACTTGTGCCAGAAGCATCACCTGTGTCCAAGACACCCTATAGGATGAGTACACCATAGATGCTAGAACTGAAGATGCAACTACAAGATTTGTTGGAAAAGAAGTATATCGGGCTGAGTGTGTCTCCTTGGGGAGAACCAATTATGTTTGTAAAGAAGAAAGATGGTACGCTCAGGTTGTGTGTTGATTACAAATAGTTGAACAAAGTGACTGTGAAGAATAAATATCATTTTCCTAGGATTGATGACCTCTTTGATCAAATGAGAGGAGAAAAGGTATTTTCCAAGATTGACTTGAGGTTTGGTTACCATCAAGTTAGAATCAAGGATGAAGACATTCATAAGATAGCCTTTTTAACAAGGTATGGACACTATGAGTTTATAATGGTACCATTTGGTCTCACAAATGCACCCACTACATTTATGTGCCTTATGAATAGTGTCTTCAGCAGGTATTTGGACAAGTTTGTTATTTTCTTCCTTGATAGAATTCTTATTTATTCTAAGAATAAGGAAGAGAATGAAGAGAATTTGATATTGACATTGAAATTGCTCAGGGAGCATCAGTTGTATGCAAAGCTGAGAAAGTGTGATTTCTATAGAGATAGAATTCAATATTTGGGTCACATTATCTCAGAAGAGGGTATATTTGTGGACCCTGAAAAAGATTGAAGCCATTATGAATTGGCCTACTCAAAGAAATGTGACAGATGTAAGATCTTTTATGGGACTTGAAGGATACTATACGAGATTCATTGAAGGATTCTCCAAATTTGCACATGCCATCACTTATTTTCAAAAGAAGGGGATAAAGTTTGAATGGAAATCGAGGTGTGAAGAAAGATTCATGTAGTTGAAGAATCTCCTCACCATTGCACCAGTCTTGAAAGTTGCCAACCCAGAGAAATATTTTGTGGTATGTACCGATACATGCGGAAAGGGCTTGGAGGAGTCCTTATGCAAGACAACCACGTGACATGTTATGAGTCAAGAAAGATGAAGGAGCATGAGAAGAACTATGCCACTCATGATATAGATCTTGCAGCCATACTACATGCTCTCAAGATGTGGAGTCATTTCATGATGGGTAGAAGATTTGAGCTAAGGACAGACCATTTTGATCTGAAGTATCTATTTGATCAGCCTACTTTGAATGCTAGGCAAGCGAGATGGCTAGAATTTTTATGTGAGTTTGATTTTTAAATCAAGCACATAAAGGGAAAATATAATAAGGTAGCTGATGCACTCAACAAGAAGGTGCAAGAAATGCATGTGACATCTCTTAGTATTTTCCAATCATATTTGTGGTAGCGGATTGTTAATCGTACTGCTGGAGATGAATTGTATGAGCTGGTAAAAGACAAATTGCAGCAGCAAAGTCTTGACAAGAGGTATGAGGGATATAAATTGGAAGAAGATGGACTTCTTACTTATAAAGGAAGAATTTATATTCCAAATATAGCAAAGTTGAGGAGAATCGTTATGGATGAAATCCTTCAAGCTCGATATTCTGGTCACCCAAGATACCAGAAGACAATTGCTACAGCCAGAAAATAGTACTTTTAGCTAGAAATGAAAAAGGATATGGCTGAATACATTTCAAGGTGCATGAAATGTCAGTAGGTAAAGGTTGAGCAGCAACACCCAGTAGGTTTGTTGTATCCTTTGCTAGTTCTAGAATGGAAATGGGAAGTTATTTCCATGGATTTTATTACAGCATTGTCGATGACTTGGAGACAAGATGATTCCATCATGGCTGTGGTGGACAAGTTGACAAAGGAAGCACATTTTATACCGGTGAAGTCTACACATAAGATTGATGGCATTGCAAAGATATTCATGAAGGAAATTTTCAAATTGCATGGATTGCCTAAGGCAATAGTCTCTGACAGAGATGTCAATATCACTTCCAATTTTTGGAAGGCGTTGTTTGCAGATTTGGGTACAAAGCTAAAATTCAGCACTGCATACCATTCTCAAATAGATGGTCAGACAGGGAGAGTTAATCAGGTGCTTGAAGACATGCTTCAGATGTATGTGATGGACAAACCAACCAAGTGGGAAGATTGCTTACACTTGGGAGAGTTTGCTTATAACAATGGACAGCAGGCATCCTTAGGGATGAGTTTGTATGAAGATTTGTATGGAAGAAGGTGTAGGACACCAGTGACTTGGATAACCCAATGAACAAGGTTCTGCTTGCTACTAAATTGCTCAAAGAAATGGAGCAGGAGGTTGTAAAGATCAGGAAAAATCTGAAAGCAACAAAGGATAAATAGAAATGCTATAGGGATAAGCATAGGGTGAACAAGGAGTTCAATGTTAGCGATCATGTTTACCTCAGAGTGAGGGAAAAGAAGAGTTCCTTGAAGATTGGAAGTTGTGCCAAGATGTCACCAAGATATTGTCAGTCATTTGAAGTGCTTGAGAGAATAGGGTTGGTTGCATATAGACTTGCATTTCTTGCTAGCACTAGAGCTCCTAATTTTTTTCATGTTTCTTTGCTTAAGAAATAAGTACATGATCCTAACCATGTGATAAATTGGGATGTGATTCAGGTGGAACCCGAGGGAGAGTTCCAAATCGATCCAATGCGCATCCTCGACAGGAAGGTCACAATTCTCTGGAACCGAGCCATAGGGCAGGTAAAGGTGTAATGGGATCACTACGGGCCTGAAGATGATATGTGGGAGCTGTAGGATTCCATGCGATTGGTACATCCATTTTTATTCAATTCTACGAAACAGTGAGGTGGTACCAGTGTAGAACTTTACTCAAATTTTGTAAATCACTGAGGACAGTGCTATTGAAGGGGGAGGGGAATGTAACACCCTGGTTTTGACCCCATTTGCATTAAATGTATATGATGTATATAATGTAATTAATCGTGGTGTGGAGATAAAGGAAAAATCCCCACCATCAATTTGGTCGTTTTATGTTTCGGCGATTGAAATCGTTGCTAATGGTATAGCGTGATGTCTGGCACATTATAATTTTGGCATCATGTAAATATGCATTTTAATTAAAAATAAACCCAAACCATCTATGTCAATGGAACCATGATGAAAAGGGCATGATTTTCCTAATGATAAGGAGGGGGAATTATTAAACCTTGATCCAATGGGGAAAAGCCAAGTGTCAGGTGTTAAACACATTTAGTTGTCACCCACCCTTTTGACTTACTCACCTTTCCTTGTCTCATCCAACTACCACATTAAAACCTCTGATGTTAGTTGGGAAGTTATTGCTAGGAATTGGTATGTGGAACGACTATCAGTCCTTTCCTACACACACACTCCACTAGTAGACTCTTTCACCCTCATGTGGGAATTCTTGCACTCTTTCCCATATTCACACAGAGACAGTCGTTTTTCTCCTCATGCACAGGCTTGGAATTTTTACTCACATAGAGAGCTGGGAGAGCGGCCTCATGAGCACAATTTTTGTTGTGTGTGTAAATTTTGTGGCTGGGGAATTTTGCTATGGGTATTTCTCTTCATTGTGGGTCTTACTATGTGAATTCACCTCCACGTGGGTTGTTTTTCCTTCCTGACATAGCTGAGAAATTGATTGCCACTAGTTTCCCCATGATTTTGGTTTGATGTGGATTCATTTACGTTTTTGGGTTTCCATGGGTTCTTATTGAGTCGTTTTGGCCACAACAGGGCCAAGAATGACTCAGGAATTGAATTTCCCAGTCAAGGATGTGTATTACCTAAACTGTCACCTAGATTGTTCTGTGGTGTTTGATTTTCTTCCCCAGAGCTATGAATCGCTTGCTTTGTTGTGTGTATGCAGTGGTTGGTATTTGGACTGTGTTGGATGTTGATGTATATGTAACTTCGGAATGTATTCTTCTATATATCTTATGTATTGTAACCCGATGATTATTCCGGGATGTTTCTATTATGTATTTGATTCATTTGGTCATGCACCAATGTTCCGATCGGGAGGATTAATAATGTAATCAAGTCATATCAAGTCATTGGGCAAGTCCCCACAGTTTTGGGGCACTTGAGTTATTATACACTAATTAAGGTGTAGGCTCGAGTAGTAATTATTAGGTTGAGCCTATGTGTGAAAAGGCAATTCAAGTGAATGGATGAATATAAATAGAGAGTGAGAGTCTGTCTATTTATCACTTGTGAAATACATCACTTTCTCTCCCAAGTGTGGCGCACTACTGGAGAAGGAAATTTTGGGACTAGACAAAAGACAGAAGACTACTGCTATTTTGGGAGATCTCTTACTATTTTGGTGTTGATTCTATCTTAGAGGAAGTTGCAGGGTTTTCTCCTTTATGGTTTCCCCGAAGAAAACTCTTTGTGTCTCTTGTCTCTTATGATGTGCTTGTGTTTTATTGCTATGCTTGTTTTTCTCTCAGTGAAAAGATCCTAAGATCATAATGCTAGCTTAATGTGATGAAAAACTAACATGGTATCAGAGCTAACCTGAGAAGAAGAAATTATGCAGCTACAGGAACTAGAGATTTCTAGTTTGTGGATATTCATCCACATATTTTCAGCAAAAGTAAGGTGGAACAACTCTCCTCCTTAGGGCACATCTTTCTGTCGAAGTGGAATTTGATTCCGAGCATTTTCAGTCTTTGATGCGGAAATTAGGGATTTCTATAGAAGATGAATTTTTGAGTGATACCAGAATAGGGTTATTATCCTCATAAAAAATGAAGTTTAGAGACCTAGATCAATAAATTTGGTTGGGTAAAACTCCAGGAAAGTCAAACCCTAGTTTGACCATGAGCTAGGAGAAACCCTAAATACTAAAACTGCTACGTTTTGGTACAGTCACTATATGCCGATATTGGAGAAGTATCAGAAGATAAAAATTGTAGGGGATGAATAAAAAATCCTGATGAAGCCTTTATCCAAAAATAAGACTCATATTCGCTGTATTCTAGGAGATATGATCTCTCCAAGTTAGGGTTCCATCCTCTTCCAGAATTCATCCCTGAAAAGGACATCTGGGGAGATCTGCAATATCTTGAGCTACAAAGGTCCAAATGGAATTCCTGAAGATGTTACAGAAAGGGAACGGACTGTACTATTAGTGGTCCGAATATAAAACTCAGAAGATGAACCAGTGACACGTGTAATTCCATACAACTTCGCTGTTCTGAACAGTCCTGTAACAGGTCACCTTGGGAAAATGATCATAAATCCCGAATGGTGAAACAAGTTCGAATTAAAATTGTAGTTTTGGATCAGGGACATGTTAGGTTACCTCAGTAAGAAATTTCAGACACAGAGGACCATTAATTTCAGATATATCATAGAAACAGTAACAGGAATTTCTGTAGAAGAAATTGGAAAATTAGGGCTTCCTGTTCCGGGAGCTTCCCTCCACTGTTTTCAAAAAAGGAATACATTGGACAGCTCCATTTGAAGAGATATATCTGTTTATCCAATAATATCTGAAAGATTCCAATTTTTGAAAATTAGGGTTTCTATGACAAACCCTAGATCAATGAACTCTAGGACAAGGACGAACACCTCAAATCGGTAAGATCTAATCCTTTGCTATTTCCATTTCAGGTTCTCTTTTCAATATGATATATCACATCAGCTTGGTGAAAATCTTGGGGAAGTTGACAACTTCCAAGCCTGGAAGTATCTGATCTCTCTAAAGAAACTGGATTGGACACCTACCTGAGTATAGAGGTTCCAGTTTCAGAGGGAGACGAGGTTAGAAGCGTTTCACAAGAAGAACTTGGTCAAGGCCAAAGAAGACATCATGCTCATGCTGCAGAGGATGATGAACCATCCAGAAAGAGATCCAGATATGAAAGTGAAGATTCTTCAAGCAAGGATGAATATGTTCTGATATCAGCTCTTATCTAGAATGAAACCTCTTTGCTGACATATTGGATTAGTGCACAATCTCAATGTTGTCCTGGTAGAGATGGAAGGCATCTAGAAAGTTTCAATGAGATATGGATGAATGTTGTATTGGCTAAAGTAGTTGTATGATCATATATTTATGCATAAGTGTTTGCCAGTATAAATATTCCTTATGAAATGTTTCTAACCATACAATTGCATTTGACTTGTAGGAAAGATCGCATACATAATCGCCTACAAGCAAAGAAGAATGAAGACTTGTTCCGAAGAACAAGTGACGACAGTTCAAAGACAAAGAATAATATGACGAGTGCAATGACATCATTGATGTAGAACCTTCCAGCCACCAAGAAGAAAGGGAAGATCGGTTCAAGAAGAATGATGTCTGGGCGTAGTATTGAGACCTGAAGAGAAGTTCATAGTTCCATCATGCAGTAGATGGAAACATCATGGGATACAAAGCAAGATTCGTAGCATGAGGCTTCTCATGAAGAGAAGGCATAGTCTACAAAGAAACATTTACAGCTAATAGAAGTGAAGTCACATGACATGCATAATCATGTGTGAAAATGAAAGAAGGCCTTCTACAAGTTCAGAAGACACCCATGGGATAATGCATACAGATGAGCTTGATGAATATCTTAACCTTTGCCACAAGGTTGATAGAGGATGACAAGCTCACAGATGGGTGCAAGATGAACTTTTGAAGAAGTTCAAGATAGAGGATCTTAGCATCCAGTGATCCTAGATGGACACTACTTGTCACTCCAGTACAGAATTTTTTAGTGCATAGAGTACGGAAGACAGAGGGAGTATGATGCTCCGCTTCAGAGGGAGTGATTGCAGAAGATCCTGAGGTTTGACATGGTACGACAGGATGGGAAGATTACTGATGATTCTAGACTTTACTGAGAGTAAAGTGGATTTAAACCTTTGCATCAAGGTTGAAGACAGAATACCAGTGATGCTCCCGTTATGTGTCGATGTACTATTGTTCTAGGCATGGATGTGTGGCAGAGTACAGATAGGATATTCATTGGACAAGGGAATTATGCAGTAGAGATCCTGAAGAGATTCAGGATGATGGAATGCATGACCACACCTATGGCATTGAACCTGAAGCTATTGAGTGATGCTTCGTCAGAGTCAGTTGATGCTACAATGTATCGTCAGATGATTGGGTCATTGATGTACCTGAAAAACACGAGACCAGACATTTGCTTTGTTGTGAACACCTTGAGCCTGTACTTGACAGATCCAAGAAGTGTTCACTTGATCACTGCAAAGCATATTCTGAGGTACCTAAAGGGTACAATTGATTATGGGCTCAAGTATGATGCAAATTAGAAGATTAACCTGGAGGTTTATGTTGATTCAGATTGGGTAGGCAGTGCCATCGACAGGAAGAGTACTTCGGGATGTTGCTTCAGTATGGGATCAAGTGTGATCTCTTGGTTTAGCAGGAAGCAATCCTGTGTGGCACTGAGTATAGCTGAAGCAGAGTATGTCACAACTTGTTCAGCTAGTTGTGAGGCAGTATGTCTGCGGAAGCTACTGTCTGATATATTTGATCTCCAGTTAGATGCTACTTGTATACATTGTGACAACCAGAGTTGCATGAAATTGTCACAGAATCCAGTGTTTCATGACAAGTCGAAGCATATTGAGATCAAGTATCACTATATCAAGGATATGGTGCAGAGAGGAGCAGTGAAGCTCCTGTATGTTACGACGGAGGAACAGATAGCTGATGTATTGATGAAGCCATTGGGTAGGCTGAAGTTCGAGTAATTCAGAGAGAGACTTGGTGTTCTCCAGATCGAGGCTTCCTCCTAGAGAAAGTGATGAGACCCATAGACATTCTGACATGGTGAGAGGATTGGTTCCTTCCATGGTCAGATGTAAGGGCTGAGCCATTCTGTCATGGTGAGAGGATTGGTTCCTTCCATGTTAGATATGAGTGCTGAGATCCATAGCCATTATGATGAGTAGGTCAGATATAAGGGCTGAGCCATTCTGCCATGGTGGTAGGGTTTCTCCCTTCCATGTCAAATATGAGTGCTAGCCATTCTGTCGAGAAGGACAGATGTAAGAGCAATTGTCATTCTAGGAATGGAGGCACCTAGTCAGTTACCAGAAACACTCAGTGTAAGAACTGAGTAGCCATTTTGACGTGATAGAGGGATGTGTTCCCACTTGATCATATGTAAGGGCTGAACCATTCTATTCATGGGTAAAGGATTAAGTTCCTTCCATGTCAAATGTGAGTGTTGGCCATTCCGATGAGCAGGTTGGATGTAAGGGCAACTGCCATCCTCTAGGAGAATGGAGGCGCCTGGTCAGTTACTAGGTAGCTTAGTCGAGGAGGACTGGGGGCCATTCTAATATGATTGCTGGGATGTGTTCCCCTCATGATTAGATATGAGTGCATGCCCTTCCATCATTGTGAGCAGGATGTGTTCCTGCCCAGATGGATGTAAGTGCTGAGCCTTGTCACAGATGATAGTAGGTGTGTCCTATCATGCTGGTGACTGTAAGTGCTATGCCATTTCATAGATGACAGTAGGTGTGTCCTATCATGATGGTGACTGTAAGTGCAGTGCCTTTTCACAGATGGTAGTAGGTGTGTCCTACCATGCTGGTGATTGTAAGTGCAGAGCTGTTTCATAGATGGTAGTAGGTGTGTCCTACCATGCTGGTGATTATAAGTGCTGAGCCTTTCCACAGATGGTAGTAGGTGTGTCCTACCATGCTGGTGGATGTGAGCACTATGCCTTTCCACAGATGATAGTAGGTGTGTCCTATCATGCTGGTGGTTGTAAGTGCTGATCCATTTCACAGATGATAGTAGGTGTGTCCTATCATGCTGGTGAATGTGAGTGGTGGGCCTTTCTAATGGGATTGTAGTTTACTACATGATCAGATGTGAGTACTGGGCATGCCTTTCTGATGAGAAGGTTAGATGTAAGTGCTGGGTGAAGACCTACATGAGGGTAGTCCTACAACTAGCATGAAAAAGGTCTGGCTCTGTAGAACTTCCTATGACGAGAAGAATCATGAGATAGCACCAATGTTGATCCAGATTGAGTGATGATCTAGATCTAGTAATGATGATCCAAAAATGATGATCCAAATCGAGTGATGATCCAGATCTAGTCCAGTGATGTTGATCCAGATCAAGAGATGATCTAGATCCAGTGATGTTGATCCAGATCGAGAGATGATCCAGATCCAGTGATGATGTTCGATGATGATCTAGATTGAGAGATGATCCAGATCCAATGATGATGATCCATATCGAGAGATGATCCAGATCCAGTGATGATGATCCAAATCAAGAGATGATCCAAATCCGAAGATGACTTGAAGACGAAGATGACTTGAAGACAAGATGATCTAGCTGATACAGAGAAGAAGACCGGTGCTGAAAATTGTGTCGAAAGAATACCTTCCTAGTTAAGAGGGAGTGTTGATGTATATGTAACTTCGGAATGTATTCTTCTATGTATCTTATGTAGTGTAACCCGACGATTATTCCAGGATGTTTCTATTATGTATTTGAATCATGTGGTCATGCCCCGATGTTCCGATCGGGAGGATTAATAATGTAATCAAGTCATATCAAGTCATTAGGTAAGTCCCCACAGTTTCGGGGCACTTGAGTTATTATACACTAATTAAGGTGTAGGCTCGAGTGGTAATTATTAGGTTGAGCCTACGTGTGAAAAGGAAATTCAAGTGAACGGATGAATATAAATAGAGAGTGAGAGTCTCTCTATTTATCACTTGTGAAATACATCACTTGCTCTCCCAAGTGTGGCGCACTACTGGAGAAGGAAATTTTGGGACTAGACAGAAGACAGAAGACTACTTCTATTTTGGAAGATCTCTTACTATGTTGGTGTTGATTCTATCTTAGAGGAAGTTGTGGGGTTTTCTCCTTTATGGTTTCCCCAAGGAAAACTCTTTGTGTCTCTTGTCTCTTGTGATGTGCTTGTGTTTTATTGCTGTTCTTGTTATTCTCTCAGTGATAAGATCCTAAGATCATAATGCTAGCTTAATGTGATGAAAAACTAACATTGGAGTGGGGATGAAGGCTTGGTATGCTTGATAAATCTAATGTGTTTGGGAGCCAAATAGATAGAGCTAGAGGGATAGCTTTCTTCTCCACAACTACTGAATAGCACTAGAAGGGAAGTCAGGGCCTGAGGCACTGTGTAGTAGAGAAGGTATTGATTCCTTGTGTTGGGTGTGTGTGGGTGTCCTAGAAGTCAGGCTAGTTCTTGTGTAGGTGTCCTTAACTCTTCAGTGAGCCAACCATTTTAGCATTCATATTTTCCCAGCTCCCTGATGGCTTGATAAACCCAACTGTGTTGGATTGTATGATTTGTGTACCTTTGGCTATGTATGAGCCTGCTTAGTTCCTTATTCCTTGGGGAAAATGCCCAGCTCGGGGGTGGCAGTGTTTCTGAGAGACTAAGGAGCACACTAGCCTATGGTTGGGTGGAACGTTGCAGTGACATAGATTGTTGCTAGACAAGTTCTTCATAAGATAAGTATTCTTGTGTTCAATTTCTATAATCATATTTGATGTTTAATGAATTACGATGAACATGTTGAATGCCTGAATGTATGTTTTGCTTCTGATGTATGTTGATTAATTATGCATCTCTTCATGTTTTACTTCAAATCATTTTAATTTTATGTATGTACATGTTCATGGGGCTAGTTTCCCATATAGTTAATGGTATGGTAGCATCCTCTTCACCGGTCGGAGGGTCAAGGACGTTACAAATGAAATCCACCCAAACTTGTAAAATACCTATAGATTTGTGTAATAAATCATGAAATGACAAGTTGAACAGTTCTCTATGCATGGGTTTAGAGGAATTATGTCTTTTCCTATAGTAAAAATATCCCACGTCCTGCAAACCAACATTTTTTATAAAATAGATATCACATATGCAATATAACACATGTCCCTTTTAACTCATATGCATTATATTGCATATGTGTTATGGTTACAATGGGTTACCCCTAATGGTGTCTATAAAAAATATGATTATCATATCGGATATGCGATATAGCACACGTGCGATATAACACATATGTGATATATCACATATGCAATGTAGTGCATATGACATAGGAGAAATTAAAACATTACATTGATTAAGATAAAAGAGGGGGGATGTAGTCAAAGGAGGGAAAGGAAGGTTTAGAGGGAATCATGGGAGGGATAGATGGGTAGGGGAGAGATATGAAAGGGGGAATGAAGGGAGGATAAATATAAGTGGGAGGGGGGATCAAGGGGGTAAGAGATATAGGGTGGATGGGAGAGGGAGATATATAGTAGGGAGGGATGATTGGGTGCAACAACTATATAGGATAATGGAGAGAGGAAAGATATAGCATAATGGATGGAGGGACGAATGGGGGGGGTTGTTAAACAGTGAGAGGGAGGAGAGGGAGGAGAGGGATGGACGGAGTGATTTATAGAGATAGGTATAGAGTGAGTGAGTGAGAGAGAAAAATGGGGTGGTGGTTAAAGAGTGAGAGGGGGGATATTCAAAGAGAGAGAGAGAGAGAAAGAGAGAGAGAGAGAGAGAGAGATAATGATGGATGGAGGGATGGTTA